>SZWC01014142.1:1619-15526 GCA_023375785.1 Penium margaritaceum | reverse complement strand
AAGTTGCGTAGTGTGCACGATGTGCAAGTGTTCCTTGGTTTTTGCAACTACTACCGCAGGTTTATCCTTGGCTATGCGGGAGTGTCAGCGCCACTCTCCAATCTCACTCGCAAGGATCGCGAGTGGAGTTGGGGAGTTAGTGAACAAGAAGCCTTTGAGAATCTCAAGAGGGCTCTGACCTCCGCGCCGGCCTTGCACTTGGCCGACAGCGGCCGTGAGTTTGAAATGGCGACGGATGCATCGGACCTGGCCATTGGTGGAATCCTTTTGCAGGACTTTGGCAACGGGTCGCAGCCGGTCGCCTACTACTCGCGCAAGTTGCGTGGGGCGGAGCTGAACTATGCCACCCATGACAAGGAGATGCTCGCCGTGGTCGCAGCCTTCAAGAACTGGCAGTGCTACCTCGAGGCGCGGAAATGCATGGTCTACACCGACCACCACGCGTTGAAGTACTTCAAGACGCAGCCGAATCTGAGCCGGCGGCAAGCGCGTTGGGTGGAGTACCTCGAGTCGCACTTCGACTACGAAATCGTGTACCGGCCGGGTCGCATCAACCCAGCCGACGCACTCTCACGGCGACCGGACCTGATGATGCGGGTCGCGTCTCTCACCATCCACGAGGATGCCTTCCTTGTGAAGCTCTTCACGGAGGGATATGAGGCGCATGGGGAGTACGACGCTCGGAGATTTATCTTCGAGGCACCGTATTGGCGACGGCGCGGCACGCAGCAGGTGGTGGTTCCCGCGGTGCCCGCGCTTCGGCAGCTGATTTTGGAGGAGTGCCATGACAGTGGCCCGAGCGGTCACTTCTCCGTCGACAAGACATTGAAGACGGTGGCTCGCTTCTTTTGGTGGCCCACCATGTCGTCGGAGGTGGCTGAATTCTGCCGGAGTTGTGACGTGTGCCAACGCCACAAGGCGAGGAGGACAAAGACCCCGGGTCTCCTCCAACCCTTGCCCATCCCCGAACAGCCGTGGCAGGACATCTCCATGGATTTCATCACGGGTTTGCCCACGACAGCGGCAGGCCACAATGCGGTGTTGGTGGTGGTGGATCGCTTCAGCAAGATGTCGCACTTCATTGCGACGCGTGATACGGTGAGCGCGGAAGGCACGGCTCGGCTGTTCCTCGAGCACGTGGTGCGTCTTCATGGCGTGCCGCGGTCCATTGTGAGCGACCGTGNCATCACGGGTTTGCCCACGACAGCGGCAGGCCACAATGCGGTGTTGGTGGTGGTGGATCGCATCAGCAAGATGTCGCACTTCATTGCGACGCATGATACGGTGAGCGCGGAAGGCACGGCTCGACTGTTCCTCGAGCACGTGGTGCGTCTTCATGGCGTGCCGCGGTCCATTGTGAGCGACCGTGACCCGCGTTTCACAAGCAAGTTCTGGCGAGAACTCATGGAGCGGTATGGCAGCAAGGTGCAGCTGTCGACCAGTTTTCATCCCCAAACTGACGGGCAAACGGAGCGGACAAACCAGACGTTGGAGCAGCTCCTCCGTACGGTGGGTGATCCGGAAGAGACGGCGTGGGACCAGCGGTTGCCGGTCGCTGAACTGGCGTACAACTCCGCCACGTCCGCCTCCACCGGCAAGGCGCCATTTGAGGTGGTGAACGGGACAGTGCCCGCCACGCCCCTCAGTTTGCACGTCGCAAGCAACCTGCCCGCGGTGGATTCTACCGCACGTGACTTCACGCGGATTTGAGCGGCAACGCGGCATGCATTGGCAAAGGCGCAAGCGCAACAGAAAGTACAAGCAGACCGCCGACGCGCAGATGCAACGCTCAAGGTCGGTGACCGCGTGCTTCTCAACAGCGCGCACGTCAAGCTTCGCGGGGTCCGGTCCGACAAGTTAAAACCCCGGTGGCTTGGTCCGTTCGAGGTGCTCGAAATGCGGACACCCGTGGTGGCACGGTTGGCTCTCCCGCCTTCCATGCCAGTCCACGACGTGTTCCACATCTCCAAACTCAAGCTCTACCATGATCCGGCCGAGCATTTTCCTGGCCGCAGTTCTGAGCCTCCCCCTCCGGTGGTGATCGAGGGCGAGCAAGAGTTTGAGGTGGAGGCCATCCTTGACCACCGTCGCCGTGGACGTGGATGGGAGTACCTGGTCAAGTGGAAGGGCTACGATGCGGCCCACAACTCATGGGAGCCTGCCCGCAACTTCAACGTTGGCGGGGTGAACGCTATCCTCCGGGAGTATCAAGAGCGAACCGGGACGGCTCGCTCCTAAAGGGGGGGGGTAGTGTAAGCCGGACAGTGCCAACGGCACTGATCACGGCTTGAGGCTTATTTGAATGTATAATCTGACTGTGGGTTTGGAATCTACAAGAAAAACCGTGCAAGATCGACCCAAGAACGGGGTCGATCCATCAAGAATTGAGGAAGTTACGCCCGGCCAAAGGTTGGACCGGCCGAGGGGAAAACAGGTGACGGGAATTCATCCCCAAAGACCAAGGCTCGACCCTCGGAAGACCCAACAAGGCCGAAGCGCCCCTTGGGGCCCGGTTAGTCAATGATTCAAGGATCATTGAGGGCCAAGGGCGCTTCGGAATGGCTCCCCGATGTGTTATTACCAGCAAGGGCGCTTCAGGCGGCCGTCACCGCCGCTAGTGGTGCTGCCAGCGGCAGATTATCGTGGTTCATGGAAACGGCCATATCTCGGCCGTTCCTCCACGGAATGATGCGATTCTTGGTGCGTTGGAAAGCTGGGAAGATGAGCTACGTGATGCTGAGGCAATAACACTCATCCCATGCCCGTACGGAGCCGCGCACGGCTCGGTGACCTCGGGTCGCCTAGGATGTGTCATCATGTACATATAGTCTTGTATGTTGACACTTGAATAACAAGTACAGTTTACTCCCACTGTGCCACACGTGTTCCCGTGCTCCCCCAAGACGACCCTACGCTTCCGCAACCCCGGGAAGGTGTGCACCGGCCTCCCCTTGGTCGCCGCTGCCGCCGGTTGGTGCCTACACCATCCGGTTGAGGCTAGCACACCGCGCCCGGTTTACACCAACGGAGGCGGATGGGGCTGCTAGCCCGGAGGGGCCAGCGGATGCAGCTGGGGCTGTTGGCCTGGAGAGGCCAGTGGACACTACTGGGGCTGCTGGCCTGGAGGGGCCAGTGAACGCGACTGGGGCTGCCGGCCCGGAGGGGCCGGTGGACGCGACTGGGGCTGCCGGCCCGGAGAGGCTGGTGGACGCGGCTGGGGCTACCGGCCCGGAGGGGCCAGTGGACACAACTGGAGCTGCCGGCCCGGAGGGGCCGATGGACGCGACTGGGGCAGCCGGCCCGGAGGGGCCGGTGGACGCGACTGGGGCTGCTGGCCCGGAGGGGCCAGTGGATGCGACTGGGACTGCCGGCCCGGAGGGGCCGGTGGACGCTACTGGGCCTGCTAGCCGGGAGGGGCCAGTGGACGCGACGGGGGCTGCCGGCCCGGACGGGCCGATGGATGCGACTGGGGCTGCCGACCCAGAGGGGCCGGTGGACGCGACTGGGGCTGTCGGCTCAGAGGGGCCAGTGGACGCAACTGGGGCTGCCCGCCCGGAGGGGCCGGTGGACGCGACTGGGGCTGCCGGCCCGGAGGGGCCGGTGAACGCGACTAGTGCTGCTGGCCCAGAGGGGCCAGTGGACGTGACTGGGGTTGTCGGTCCAAAGGGGCTGAGTGATGTGTCACCCGGAAGCGACAGGACGGAGGACGGACTCACCACTCCCCCATGCGACGGATAGACACGGACGAGTCAGAGCGAATGAGGTCGCAAGGAAACAAGTCCTCGAAGAAGAGGGCATCGCGGTACTCGACGATGCAGTGCCGGGATGGATCCCGGAAGCGTCAGGCCTTGGACTGACGAGAAACACCGCGGAATGTGCAAGGACGTCCGCGGGGGGCGAGCTTGCCTCCTTATTGCGGGACGCGCAGCCACACAATGGCCACGCAGCCCCAGACGCGAGCCGGGCAGAGGTCAGCGCGCTGACCGCACCAATGCTGGTACGGCGTGGACTGGCAGGGAAGGGGACCTTGGGGAATCCGGTTCCAAACCCATGTCATGTAGGCCATGGCTTCAAAATCAAAGCCATCGGAGAGACCAGACTCGACCCGCATGGTGCGGACGACGTCGGCCATGGTGGAGTTCCACTGTTCGGAGACACCGTTCTACGCGAGCGTGTAGGGCGCAGACGTCTCATGGTGGATACCGCGGGAGGCGAGAAATGTCATGGTCTCACCCATGTACTCACCACCGCGATCAGAGTGAAAGCAGCGAAGAGAGCGACCACACTCACGCTCCGCAAGGACAAGCCATTCCTGGATGGCGCGGGCAACATCGCTCTTCTGCCGAAGGCAGAAGACCCAGCTGTAACGAGAGTAGTCGTCAGTGAGGGTGAGGACATAGCGGCCATGCTCTTCAACGGACTCGGTGTGAAGAGGTCCCATGACGTCAGAATGGACCAGGTCGAGAGGGGCGGATGCACGGGAGGAAGAAAAAGGGTATGTGGACCGGTGCATCTTGCCCTGAGTGCAATGAATGCACTTTGTGGGGCACGGGAGAAGGAAAGTCTCCGGGTCAAGGCCCTTGGCCGGCTCAGTGCGGAGCATGCTATCTACGCCAGCAGAGTGGACGTGGCAAAGGCGGCGGTGCAAGAGGCAGGTGTGCTGAGGAGAGAACGTGCTGGTGACAAACAGATGGCCTGTGGCGACCGACGGGGAGGAGACTGAAGGAGAGGAGGAGAGACGAGGGACATGCCACAGGTTGCCACAGGCGGTAGAGTGCAGTATGACAAGACCAGACGGACGCAACGACACAGTGCCAACACCACTCGAGTGCACAACGTCCATGCTCATGCGGTCAAGGGCAGTGATGACCAGGAGGCTGAGCTCGAGACCTGGGACGAAGAGCACATCGGTCAAAAAGACATCACCGGCAGGACCACGGAAACGAACGACACTGACACCGTGGACAGGCAAGACCTGTCCGAAGCCCGTCCGGATACCGGAGACATCGCCAACAAGACCAAGCATGCTAAAGGCCTCTCGAGAGGCCGTCATGTGATGCGTGGCCCCGGAGTTGATGATCCAGGTCTCAGCAGGGTCCTGGACCAGGGTCGCCAGATTGCTAACGGTCACATGGCAGCAAGTAAGAGACGTGGACGTGGTGGAAGGGGGCGCGAACCGGGACTGCCAGTCATCAACCCACGCAATGTCGTCATGGAGGGGGGAAGAGGAGACCACAGGACACGACGAGATAGATGAGGAAACGGGACATGACCGTAGCTCAGACTCAGTCATGCAGGGCTGGGCAGGAGAGCAGGACGTGACGCAACTCGCACTTCCTTGGGGGGAGGGCGAGGCAGGGCGAGGTGGAGTACGATGAACTGCTCCGACTGACGCTCGCGGGAGGACGGCCCGGGAGTGTAGACCGAGTGCGGAGTGACGGCACCGGAGCCCGGGTAGGAGGAGGAATGTGCGGGTGAAGGAAAAAGAGGCACCGACAGCTGCGGATGGTACTGCTACGTCGCGGGTGGCTGCTGGAATGGCGGAGCTGTCGGAGTGGTGGAGCTGCTAGACGAGGCCAAGGGGCCAGGGCCAGCGACAGCTACGGCGGCGGAGGCGAGACGACGTTCCCGCTGGCGATGCATGGTGGCGATGACGCGCGCCTCGTCCGTCGGGAGAGGGCATGTGTACCACCCGTGCCCGGACTGGCCACAGTTGTGGCAGAATGAGCCACCATCGCTGGACCCGGTCGACGGCTGTTGCTACTACTGCGGCTGACCCTTGCCTTTCTTGTTCCAGTGCTTCTTCTTTCCCGAAGATGATGAGGTAGCAGTGGCGGGGGAAGCGGCGGCAGCAGGGGAGGCGAGAGCCTCCGTGTGCTGGAGTCGAAACTCCATACGAGCTTCCTCAATCCGGAGGAAGAGCTCGTATGCCCAAGGCATGAGGGTGCCCTGGGCCGCCATGGTGGAGAGGACGTCCTGGGAGTAGTGCACGAAGACGTCCGCGTACGCGTTGGTGGCGTCATGCTTGATGGTGAGGAGCGCGGCCAGAGGAGGTGGGGCAGAGGTGCCTAGACGATGAAGGATGTCCTCCGCCCGTTGCCAGTAGGCGGTGACCGTCTCGGTCTCCCCCATGTGCAGGGAGTTGAACTCCCGCAGCAGACGGCTGGTCTCAGCCTCACTGGACAGGCGATGGGGACGAGTAAGGACATGCCACGCGGCTGTAGCGTCTGGGGTGGCGCCAGTGGTGAAGTCGCGGAGGAAAGGCTCTAGGGTCAGGCGGGAAGCCGGAGGGACGACAGGGATGAGGGCACATGCAGCGCGACCAGCGTCATACAACTGGCCGGCCTACGTGGTGTCACAAGGGAGGGTGTAGTATGCCCACAGGCCCTCACCCTACGCCCAGATCCGGAAGCTCAGCTCCCAGCTCCAGAACTGCTCGCCGGCGTGAAGCGGGGGAGGCGGCGTCTCAAATTCCTTCTGCCTGCGGCCGGCATCCAGAGGGGCCAAGGACGGAGGTCACCGTCTGCCGCTAGCGCTAGGTCTTCTCCTGTGCTAGGTAATGCGTGGCGGCGGACACAGCGGGGCCGGCGTGCCCTAGAGGAATAAATGGCGACAGCGTACTGGTAGCCGCGTGGGAGGCCAATGGCTACAGCACTGCAAGCTGTTGCATCAAGGCGGCAAGCTGTTGCTAAAGAGCAGCCAGGGGGTCAGGGTTATCGGGGTTGCCGCCAACGACACCAGAGGGCAGCTGCTACTGCCGCCGCTACAGCTGCCGCCGCTGCTGCTGCTGTTGTTGCTGCCGCTGCTGCTACTACTACTACTGCTAATGCTACTACTGCTACTGCTGCTAATGCAGCTGCTGTAGGAAAGGGGGGCTGGGGGTCCCCCCAACAGAGGAGGAACCCTCCTCAGAGGGGTTGTTGGTCATAGTGGCTTATGGTGCCTCTCTTCCTTTTTTTCTTTTTTGTGTGCTGCTGATGTCAGCAGTGACGTCAGCCGAGGATGGCTGATGTCAGTAGAGGCTACTACGGTGTGTGCAGGGCTACTACTTTGTTTTTGTGTGTGTTGTTGATGACGTCAGCAGTGACGTCAGCAGTGATGTCAGCGGACGGCCACTGATGTTAGCAGCGGTTGATGTAACCGATGTTGCACGGCTGCAGCCGCTGTTGCTACTGCTGCTGCTGCTGTTGTTGCCGTTGCTACTGCTGCTTCTGCTACCAAGGTGGGGGGCTTTTTTTCTTTTCTTTTCTTCTTTCTCATCGTTGCGAGCTCGCTGCTCGCTGCGAGCGACGAGCCGCAAGCACCGAGCTCGCTGCTCGCTGCTCACTGCTCGCTGCGAGCAGCGAGCATCGGGCTGCGAGAAGCTGTGGCTACTGCTGCTGCTGGCTGCCGCTACAGCCGCTACTACTCCTGCTGTTGCCGCCGGTTGCTGCTGCTACGAGCTGGTACTGCTACCGGTTGCTGCTCGATGCTATAGCTGCTGCTGCGGGCTGTTGTTGCTGCGAGCTACTGCTGCTACCAGGTGCTACTATGTGCAGCTACTACTGGCTGCTGCTGCCACTGCTTGCTGCCGTTGCTGCTCGCTGTTGCTGTCAGTCACACCTGGATGACGTCGTTGCATGCGTCGTCTTCAGCCAGCGCCTGACGTGGCCTGCCGCTCACCTCCTCGCGTCAAACGTGGGGGTCAGTGCTGCCGGAAACAATCCGACAGCAGTTTCCCTGGCCGAGTGGCCATG
Organism: Penium margaritaceum; assembly: GCA_023375785.1. Taxonomy (NCBI): domain Eukaryota; kingdom Viridiplantae; phylum Streptophyta; class Zygnematophyceae; order Desmidiales; family Peniaceae; genus Penium; species Penium margaritaceum. Next base: position 7,790 of record SZWC01014142.1, on the reverse strand, counting down.
GGAAAAATTCTGACGCCGCCACCAGGCGGGTCAATGCTGTCGGGAAAAATCCGGCAGCATTTCCCCTGCACTGGAGCGTATGGAGGTCCACCGACGTTGTCTGGCACTTGTACGTCAGTCTTCTGCTGCTGCTGCTACGCCCTGGCTCTGATACCAAGACAGAGATGCTAAGCAGCAGGTTGGGGCAGCAGCTTTGTTGCTGCAGCGTGCGGGCTTCCACGCTCGTTGCTTAAGTCTAGAAGCTCTGGGTTTGTTACTCGGAAGTGCGTGTGCCAGTGTTAGCGCCAGAAAGCAGCCGGAAACTGAAAGTAACTGATTGGGAATGAAGAATAAGCAACAATGGGAGACCCCTCCAAGTTCTAGCTCTCCCCCACTAGTGTAGAACTTGTTACTCAGCTAACCAGCCAATCCGAAAATAGTCCTAGACCTATTTTCTGGCAGGCAGGGTTTTCTCGGTGAGCCCTGCCAGACGCCCGACAGCCCAAAATCCGGGCGTCGTCCGTTTTGCCTGAAAACTGGACCATACTATAATACCAACGTTGTGAACACAGTCATGCAATCAGAATCAGCTAGAAAAATAGCAGCAAAGACTGACGACTGCCCGAACCCGGGCAGTGCCTACGGCAGTCAGTGATGCCAAACAGGGCCACACAGCAAGAGACATGGACCATAGGCACAGGATGATGCTGCAGACACAATGCCACAACCAGAAACAGCGTTGGGTGCATGTAGACAACATCTGCAGTGGCAGTGACCGCCGGCGGCCCGACCGCCGAGGAGGCCTGCCGATGTAGCTGAGCGTGTCGCCGGAGGGAGGAGGCTCCAGCGAACGGTGAGTGGGCCTCAGCGTGCGTCGGCTCCACCGAGCGGCACTCCAGTAGCGTCGAGTATCGCCGTCAGTCATCTGCACGCCGATGTACACAAGCTGGGAGGACACAACAGAGTACAATGAGAGATGCACGAAAACCAACACAACTCTCACACATTTCTGGCACAAATCTGGCACAACACTGGCACAACTCTGGGACAACTCTGGCATATCTCTGGCACAACATTGACACAATTCTGGCACAACTGTGGCACTACTCTGGCACAACTCTGGCACAACTCTGGCATAACTCTGGCCCAACTCTGGCACAACTCTGGCACAACTCTAGCACCTCCGGAAGAACCCTGGCACTACTCTGGCACAACTCTGGCACAACCCTGGCACAACCCTGGCACAACTCAGGCACAACTCAGGCACAACTCTGGTACAACCCTGGCACAACTCTGGCACAACTCTGGCATAACTCTGGCCCAACTCTGGCACAACTCTGGCACAACTCTGATACAACTCTGGCACAACCCTCGCACAACTCTGGCACAACTCTGGCATAACTCTGGCCCAACTCTGGCACAACTCTGGCACAACTCTGATACAACTCTGGCACCTCCGGAAGAACCCTGGCACTACTCTGGCACAACTCTGGCACAACCCTGGCACAACCCTGGCACAACTCAGGCACAACTCTGGCACAAATCTGGCATAACTCTGGCACAACTTTGGCACAACTCGGGCACAACTCTCACACAAATCTGGCACCTCTGGAAGAACCCTGGCACAAATCTGGCACAACTCTGGCACAACTCTGGCACAACTCCGGCACAAATCTGGCACAACTCTGACACTACTCTGGCACAAATCTGGCACAACTCTGGCACAACTCTGATACAACTCTGGCACCTCCGGAAGAACCCTGGCACTACTCTGGCACAACTCAGGCACAATTCTGGCACACCTCTGGCACAACTATAGTACAACTCTGGCACAACTCGGGCACAACTCTTGCACAAATCTGGCACCTCCGGGAGAACCCTTGGCATAAATCTGGCACAACTTTGGCACAACTCTGGCACATCTCTGGCATTACTCTGGCAGACCTCTGGCATAACTCTGGCAGAGTTTTGGAACAACTCGGGCACAACTCTCGCACAACTCTGGCACAACTTTGGCACAATTCTGGGACAAATCTAGCACAATTTTGGCAAAACCCTTGACCAACTTTGACACAACTCTGGCACAACTCTGGCTCACATCTGCCACAACTCTAGCTCACTTCTGGAACAAATCTGGCACAACTTTGGCAAACTTTGGAAGAAATCTGGCAAAACTTTGGCAGACGTCTGGAAACAACTCATCAAGGACCATGATGCACATCAACGTTACACTAATAATAGAGGCCATTCGCTGGAGACTTCAGCACAAGTTGAATTTGTCAAGAGCTTGACACCGGTGACATTTTTTACTAGCTTATTCTTGCACGTCAGTAGGTCTTTGGTTTGATATGCGTCAACAAATCTTCTCCTGGCCTTTGCACCTTGTCTAACAGATTGATATTGTAACTGATTCTGGACAATGTCAACCTCAGCGAAAAAGTATTCCCTGTAGCATGAGATCCCAAAATTACGCTCCACACTTCAATCGCTCCACTTGCACAGGACAATGCTGGTTGCACAACTCAAGGGCTAAACCAGGAAGCACCATGGATTTGTTGACAAGTTGTCAAGGGGCCCTCTGTGTGGCGCAAGTTGAACAAGGCAAGCGTGCTCACTTCATGTGCTCCATGTTCTACACTGTAGGAAGGACTCTTGAATACTTTTACAGGTAGAGTTTAATGCAATGGCTCGTATCAACTGATTTCAAGGCAAAATATCTACTAGTAAATCACTGCAGTCCACAGCCTCCTCCGCCCCTCCCTCTTCACATTTTCTTCCAACACTGGGCTCCATCTCTTCTTCCTCCCATCCCTCTTCATCCAACTCTGGAATGACGTCATTGTCGTCTCTGCCTTCGGCAGCAGAGCATGACACCGCCCGTCGAGGCAGCGGCAGGACGCTCCTCACCCACATCTCCGCCTCCTTCGCCAAAGCATCCAGCTCTTCTCTTGACTTGGATGTGGGCAGGGACGCCGCGGCAGCAGCAAGGGCTGCCATCGCAGCACCAGGGTTGGCAGGAGGAGGGGGAGTGGCTCCCAGCAAAGCAGCCTGCTGCTCCAGAAGCACCTGCTGCTGCATGTGCTGGTGACGAAGCATTAGATGCTGCTGCTGTAGAAGTAGCTGCTGCTGCAGGTCGATGATTGTGTGCGGCGGGGGCGTGCCTATGAGGAGGTTCTCCTGAAGCCACTGCATTGGATTGTTCCCTTGCTGCTGCTGCTGCTGCTGCTGCTGCTGCTGCTGCTGCTGTTGCTGCTGCTTCTGTAGCAGCTGCTGTAGCAGCAACTGGTGGTCACAAACTTCTCCAGGTCCGCATGACGGAGTGCCACCAGTGGAGCAGCCGTTCAACTGTTGCTGCTGCTTGAGAGATTGCTGTTGCTGGTGTTGCAGCAGAAGCAGGTCACATTGCTGCGTCTGCTTCTGACGATCAACCTCCTGCTGCTCCCTCTCCTGCTGAAGAAGCTTCTCCTGCTGCTGCTGCAACAGCAGCTTTATCTGCGAAGTAGGTTGGGCAGGGAAGTCCGGGGACTTCCTACCGCTCGTGCTGCCAGCGACGATGCTCGTGAAACCGCCGTTGCTGCTGCTGCTGCCGCTGCTGCTTGCAATCTTGGGGGAGGCTGACTCTGTGCGAGAGAGTTGCGACAGCTTTCTGGTCAAGCTCCGCGGATTGATTATCATGGGAGGGGTGCAGACGACTTCGGGAGCAGCGGCAGAGGCAGTGGCGGCGGCAACGGCAGTGGGGACGGCGCCACCTTCCGTGTCAACCTGAACAGTAAAACCGCCGTCCTCGTCGTCGTCGAGGAGAGATGCCGGGGCGCGGCGCGGCGGCAGGCGCCTGTCGCCCAGGGCTGACCTGGAGGGGCTTCCGGGCATTGCGAGACTGCTGCTGCTGTGGCCGATGCCGCCGCCGCGAAGTGCGATGGTGGAAGCGGAGTGGGAGATCAAGCCGCGGATGGACTTCCGCGACTCGCTCAGTCGGTGCGGCGTCTGCGGCGTCAGCGGAGAACGTAGGGGGATCTCCGTGGGGGAAGAGGAAGGGGAGGAGGACGTTGGGGAGCTGGAGGAAGAGGCGAACAGCGGGAGGAAGTGCCGTGATGACGTGGAGGACAGCGTTCGGGGCGTTCCGCCGTGTTTCGCAGAAGTGCCGCCTCGCGACGGGGCGCCACCGCTGTCATTCTCCCCGACGTCGCCGCCGCTGCCGCTGCTGTCGACGATGTCGAGAGGCAGCCTCCCCGTGCTCCAAGAGGTGCTGAGCTTCAGGGTGGGGGTCTGGCGAGTGGGCTTTCGCTGCTCATGCTGCTGCATGTCTTTGCAGTCCTGCTTGCGGTGGCGCATGTCCGCCACCATGGCTGCAGGCGTGACCATGGTCAATCCTCGAAGTCGCTGTCGCCGGAGCGGATTGTGCCCGAACTAACGAGTGCGGGTCGAAGGCCGTAGAAGTCTTGAGGCCGACGCAAAGAGGATAAAGAGATGAAAATGGTGGACAAAAAAGAGAGCGAGGGACTGACAGCTAGACTACTTGGTGGACAGCTCTTGACATGGAATGTTAAGACGCATCTGAGCAAATATACGGTAGAGTCATCGGAGGCCCACTCGCTTCGACGAAGGGCTGCTGCGCGATGTGGTGCCGCGATCTCCGATCATTATCATGTCATGGATCGCCTGGGGCGTGTTCGAGTGGGAAACATTCTCAAGCAAATGCATTGATAACGGTTGAGCGAGTTGAACCATTGATAAAATTGAAGTCGTGCATGGGGGTTTTGCGACCAATGTGAAAAATGGGGCGTGCCTGGGAATGCACGAATAGGCAGCGAAGTCCTAATCCGCGTCAGGGTACCGCAACCAAGTGTAGAGACGCGTCATCTAACTATGGCGACTTAAGCCGCGTCACCAGTCGGAATGGGCTCACGGCCAAGTCCTCGAAGACGTGGATTGGAACTTTTGCTAGAGAAATCTAACTCCGCAAACCCGGCGCGTTATAGAATAAAAAACAAGGAGGGTTGAAATTGCGAACCTGACGGTTTGCAATAGAGTTCTCGCCGCAAAGAATACCCTCTACAAACAGAAGAAAAGAACCATGCGCTGCCGTTCCACGGTCAGAAAGCAACAGAATGACCTGCGCCAGGCCGCCTTACACCTGAGGTCCAGAATAGCAATAAAAAACGACAAGACAAGCAATTTAGCGAAACACATCTAAATCTGAAGCAAAAATGATCGAAAACAAGAAGAAAAGTACATTTGAATCATAAAACTTGGTAAATATGTTACTAAAAATGAAAACATTCAATGCATAACAACGTTTATCATAATTTTGAATGAACATGCATAGTTCGAATAGATGAGATTTTCCTTTAACATAGGCACAAGGATGGAATTCATGAAATCAGTTTTAACTCGAAGAATATAAATAAATTCTACCAAAGGTTGCAATGAAGATGAAATTAAAAATTCCAAATAGTAGCAAATGAATACACCAAGAACGAATTTGTTATTGGATTTGTCAAATTCGATTGCTCTCTCATTTTATTCAATAATATAAATATAAATATTTCAACATGATTTCTTCATCTCTCCTCAACATGTACTAAAATATGGAAAATCTGTGGATTTCACCATTATTAAATGGGTGAATCAAGTGAAGAAGATGCATTCATTTCTTAAAGAGTTATAATAATTACATGCTTATGATTAAAATCATGAAATTAAGCCAAAAAAATTGAAACCGAAATGTTTCAACGAATTTCGAAAATCTTTTGATATTTATATCCAAAATTAAATCTACATATGAATTTATGTCTATTTTTATCATACCTTCAGCCATCTATATAATTATATTTATATCTTTATCTTTCTTATATATATCTTATGCTATAGATGTAAATATAGACATGGATATAGATATAGATATAGCCATAGTAATATATATAGATATAGATAGGAATCTAGCTGTAGATATAGATATATATATATAGTAAATATGGATATTAATAGATATACATGTACATCATGATATTAATATTAATATAGATATAAATATAGATATAGATGTTAACATAGATATAAATATAGATATATGTAGATATACATAAGCATAAAGAAAAAGATATACATATAGATATAGATATAGATATATATAAAAATATAGATATAGATATAGATATAGATATAGATATAGATATAGATATAGATGTAGAT
>SZWC01014141.1:41739-70635 GCA_023375785.1 Penium margaritaceum | reverse complement strand
GCCGAGGAACTCGCCGCCGCGATCCGAGCGAAAGGTATGTAGTGTGTGGCGAGACTGACGCTCAGCCATCATGAGCCAGAGCCGAACCGCAAGGGCGGCGTCGCTCTTCTGACGCAGACTGTAGACCCACCGCATCCGGGTGAAGTCATCGGTCAGCGTCAGAACATACCGGCCCCTCTCGGACAGCGACTGGACCGGAAGAGGACCAAGCAGGTCCGAGTGGACCAACTCGAGGGGCCTCAGCGCTCGGGAACGCGAATCAGGGTAAGTGCACCGGTGCATCTTACCCTAAGCGCAAAAAAGACAGTCGGTCTTGGGTGGCTTCTCGAAAGAAGCCACGTCAAGACCAAGAGCGGGCTGTGTCCGGATGAGCTTCGACACAGTGTCGGAGCCCACATGACACAGACGTCGGAGAAGCAACCGCTGGTGTTCTGGGGATAGAACACCAGTGACAAAAACGCGACCAGAGGAGGTGGGAGAGCAAGGGGAGGAGGGCCGAGCAATGGGGTACAAATCATCGACGACTGAGGCACGCAAGACAATGCTACGGGTGTCAAGAGCAGTCACAATCGCTGAGTCTGCGGTATGCTCAACGGAGAGACCCATGAGAGTGCAGGCACGCACAGACAGCAAACTGAGCTCAAGATCAGGCACAAACAGCACGTCAGAGAGATACAGGGGGCCAGACGGACCATCAAAGCATACAACCCCAACACCGTGAACCGGTAAGGACTCACCAGAACCTGCACGAACAGAACGGACAGTCGTGACAGGACCAAGTATCACAAAGTCACTACGACGACACGTCATGTGGTGGGTGGCACCGGAATCAATGATCCAAGTGCCACCGGAGTCACGACTGGTGGACGTCACTGTACAACGAGCAATAGAACACTCGGCATCAGAGGGACGCTGAGCCGTTAGTTGGAAGGAACGACGTACATCACGAAGGTGAGACTCATGAATCCAGTCAGTGCAGTCAGGCCCATCATCATCACATGCGGACTGTGCTCCCCCACACGTGTCATCACGAGTCACGAGGACGGAAAAACAAGCAGTCTGTGACCCACTCGACGATGACAACACACTTGCACCTCCCTGAAAANCTGGATCACTGCTGCTCACCGGTGAGGATGGAGGAACAGCTGCAGTCGTAGTCGCCGCGCGTCCAGAGGAGTGTGCGGTCGACGTGCCGGACGCGGTGCGAGCGGCATGGGCAGCCTGAAGTTCGCGAGTGATGCGCTCCCAGTCGAGCGGCTGCTGGCACTCGGTGTAGCAATGGTTACCTCCACAGTTGTAGCACTGCACAAAACGGCCAGTGCTACCACTGGATGACGACTGCTGCTGACCCGATCCGCGCTTCCTATTCTTCTTCTTCCCTTGGGCAGCTGCTGCAACGCCCTGCATCTGCGTGGGTGTAGACGGGGTCGAAGAGGAGGAGGAAGATGAGGTCGTGATGGAGGAAGGTGAGGGTGACTGCAGGAGGGAAGATGGTGGTGAGGCGAGGACTGCTGCAGCAAGAGAAGTCTCCGGATTTGCTACTGCTGCCTCGCGGGCCGACGTCACCTGGAGAAAAAGGTGATGGGCCCACGGGAGCAGCTGCAGGGTGGCTGAGAAAGGCTCGAGAGCAGCGTCGCTGTACCGTGTGAATATGTTGGTGTACTCCAGGCGAACTCCGAGCATGATCGTCTGAAGCGCCCATAGCTGTGTGCCCCCTGAGGTCCCCAGGCGCGTGTAGATACGCATGGCGCGTCGCCAGTAATCCGCTACAGGCTCCGCTGGTCCCTGACGGAGAGAGTGAAAAGCACGAATGTGTGACGCACGCGTGGCGTGCATCTTTGCAGCCAGTAGGGAAAACGCTAGATTCCAGCCTCCACGAGGATCAGCTCCGGTGCCTGTGCCAGCCTCGCCGAGGAAGGGACGGAAGTCAACGACAGTCTCGCGTGGCATGGCGTAGAGAAGCCCTCGCATGGCCCGGGCTGCTGTCAGCACCTGTGCTGGATCTGTAGACTGGTATGGGCTGTGGTAGTAAGGCCAAACTCCCTCAGAAGTGGCCCACACCTGAAACAAGATCTCCCAGCAGTCAAATCCATCATCGCTGATGTACCGTGGAGGTGGTGCCTCAAAGTCCTTTGGCTGCCGCTCCGTGGGGAGAGCAGCCGCAGGCATAGGAGGGTGAGTGACGGGAAAAACTCCTGGAAGGGGGTGATCACTGGGGAAGTCAGGTGACGGTCGTATCGGGGACACGGGTGGAGGTCGGATACCCGTCTGCAGCTGACGGAGGCGCTCCTGTAGAAGACGAATCTCCCGCTCCTGGGAGTCATCCTCAAAGCCTGGCATGAATGGCTCGTCATCAAGAAGGTCCTCAGGTGGTGGGGAGACCACACCAGGAGGTGAAGCGGGCAGGACACCTGTCACGGGCGCCTGAGCTGAGTGCTGGGTGGAGGCCGCAACGCCGGTAGCTCCCTCAGAAGTCCGCGGAGGAGCCGTGGACTGAGCGCGCAGGAGCTCAGTCAGCGTGCGGATCGCGTCAGTCTGCTCTCGCTACAAACGACGCATGTCCTCCTGCTGGCTGCGCAGGTCCTCAATGGCCTGTGAGCGAGGGCTCAATACCCCTGAAGAAGAGGAGGAGAGATCACTTGGTCCCTTGTCCTTGTCGTCGGGCGAACTCATGTCGCAACTCACTATGGGACGACAGGTCAAGTTTGCCGGATTTCAAAACCGTCTGCGTTTCTTGGGGAGTTAAAACGCTGGCAACTTTTGACTTTTCGGTTGAAAATTTGGCTAAGTGTAATGCTGACGTCAGCAAGTGGTTGCTGACGTCGGCACGACCTGATGACGTCAGCAACGAACAATGCTGACGTCAGCTCGTCCCGTCCCCCCCCTTTTTTTTTCTTGTCACGGTTCTGCCGCTGTGCGGTGGTGCGCGGAAGCTCCGTGGAAGCTGCGCAGCAGCTTCCGCCTTAGCTGCTGATGCAGCTGCGTTGTCCGCTGCAGCAGCAACTGCGTAGCTGCGTGTGCAGCGGTGGCAGCGGCGGCTGCGCTGCTGCTGCTGCTGCTGCACGCGGCGGCTGTTGCTGCGCGCGGCGCTGCTACTGCGCGCTGCAGCTGCTGCTGGCTGCCGTCGCCGCGCGCTGCTGCTGCTGCCACTGCTGCGCTGCTGCTGCTGCCGCGACTGCCGCTGCTGCTGCTGTGCCGCTGCCGCTGCTGGGCTGCTACTGCCGACGCCGCTGCTGCGCTGCTGCTGCCGCTGCTGCTGCCACGCTGCTGTGGCGGCCGCTGCTGCTGCGCTGCTGCTGCGCGGCTGCCGCCGCCGCCTCTGCTGTTGCTGCTCTACTGCTGCGGCTGTGGGGGGGGAGTGGCGGCTGCATGCACCGCAGCCACCACACACCTCTGCGTGGCGGTACGCGCTGCTGCTGCTGCCTCAGCAGCTGTGATCTCACGTGGTGGGTGGAGTGCGCGGACGGCGAACGGCCGTCTCCAACGGGTCCTAGAAGATCTGCAGCAGCGGTGACTCTCACTGCTGCTGCTCTGCTGCGTCTCTGCTGCGCAGCTCAGTGAAAACTGTCTCACTGCTCTCATACCAAGAGAAAGTGCGTAGAAGCTTCCTAGCAACACAGCCGCTGACCGGGCGTCAGTGCCTAGTCAGACAGTGACGACTGTCATAGGTCGTACACACAACGGCAAGGGTTTGGCTAGGAGACACAAGTCAAAGTGTCAGAATGCTTCAGTATAGCATATGCAGAGAGAAATGACAACTGACAGGTCCAGGGTATAAATACCTGCCGCGGCGCACGGCGGGTGTTGCACGCGGCAGTCCAAGAGCTGTCCTAAAACCGGCCTAAAACCACTGTTTTGGCCGTAACTCTGCGCACACATGTCAGAATCCTACGCCGTCTGAACCTAGACGTGCAGAATCAGAAGACGCACGCAACGACTGGTCACATGCATGCATCCATCGACTGACAGCGAGTATACAATGCAAAAACATGCAAATGGGCCTCATGCCCAGTCCGCCGAATGGCGCCTGCAAGACGTAGAAGGCACAGCAAGGAGTCCCGGTGACATCTGGGGCTCTGGAACAGTGGTCGGTCAGCTCCAGACGGGTAGTCCGCCGCCTGTCGTCGCGCCGGTGTCACCAGGGCCGCCTGCCTCCGGGATCTGCACGAGTATGGACACGGCCGAGTGGTCACAATAAACTGTACAGGAACGGCACAAAGCACAACACTATTTGCATGTTGTTGCATTGTATGCTCACTGTCAGTCGATGGATGCATGCATGTGACGAGTCGTAGCGTCTATCTTTTGATTCTGCAGGTATAGGTTCAGACGATGTAGCATTCTGACATGTGTGCGCAGAGTTACAACCAAAACAATGGTTTTGGGCCGGTTTTAGGACAGCTCTTGGACTGTTGCGTGCGACACCCGCCGTGCGCCGCGGCAGGTATTTATGCCTTGGACCTGTCATTTGTCATTTCTCTTTGCATATGCTATATTGAAGCATTCTGACACTGTGTCTTGTGTCTCCTAGCCAAACCCTTGCTGTTGTGTGTACGACCTGTGACCGTCGTCACCGTTTGATCAGGCACTGACGCCCGGTCAGCGGCTGTGTTGCTAGGAAGCTTCTACGCACTTTCTCATGGTATCAGAGCAGTGAGACAGTTCTCACTGAGCTGCGCAGCAGAGACGCAGCAGAGCAGCAACAGTGAGAGTCACTGCTGCAGCAGAGTTTCTGGGGTCTGTTGGAGACGGCCGGTCGCCGTCAACGCACTCCACCCACCACATGAGATCACAGCTACAGAGGCAGCAGCAACGGCGTGTACCACCACGCAGAGGTGTGTGGCGGCTGCAGTGCGTGCAGCCGCCCTCCCACAGCCGTAGCAGCAGAGTAGCAACAGCAGCAGCGGCGGAAACAGTAGTGCAGCAGCATTGGCCGTAGTAGTAGCGTGGCAGCAGCGGCGGCAGGAGCAGCGCAACAGCAGCGTCGGCAACAGCAGCGCAACAGCGGCAGCGGCGGCAGCGGCACAGCAGCAGCAGCGGCAGTCGCGACGGCAGCAGTAGCGCAGCAGAGGCAACAGCAGCAGCGCGTGGAGGCGGCAGCCAGCAGCAGCCGCAGCGCGTAGCAGCAGCAGCAGCCGCGCAGCCGCTGCTGCCACCGCTGCACACGCAGCGACGCAGCTGCTGCTGCAGCTTACAGCATAGCTGCAGCAGCAGCTGGGCGGAAGCTGCTGCGCAGCTTCCGCGGAGCTGCCGCGTGCCACCAGGAAGTGGCTCCACACGCGCGCAGAACCGTGAAAAGAAAAAAAAAGGGAGGGGTCGTGCTGACATCAGCAACCACTTGCTGACATCAGCATTACACTTAGCCAAATTTTCACCCGGAAAGTCAAAAGTTGCCAGTGTTACAAATCTTCGAGAAACGTAGACGGTTTTGAAATCTGACAAACTTGACCTATCGTCCCATAGTGAGCGGCGACATGAGTTCGCCCGATGACAAAGACAAGGGACCAGGGGATCCCTCCTCCTCTTCTTCAGGGGTGTTGAGTCCTCGCTCACAGGCCATTGCGGACCTACGCAGCCAGCAGGAGGAGATACGTCGTCTGCAACGATAGCAGACTGACGCGATCCGCACGCTGACCGAGCTTTTGCATGCTCAGTCCACAGCTCCTTCGCGGATTTCTGAGGGAGCTGCCGGCGTTGCGGCCTCCACCCAGCACTCGGCCCAGGTGCCCGTGATAGGTGCTCTGCCTGCTTCACCTCCTGGTGTGGTTTCTCCACCACCTGCGGACCTCCTTGATGATGAGCCCTTCATGCCACGATTCGAGGATGACTCCCAGGAGCGGGAGATTTGTCTTCTATAAGAGCGCCTTCTTCAACTGCAGACGGGTACCCGACCTCCACCCGTGTCCCCGATACGATCGTCACCTGACTTCCCCGGTGATCAACCCCTTCCAGGAGTTTCCCCGGTCTCTCGCCCTCCTCAGCCTGCGGTTTCTCTTCCCACGGAGCGGCACCCAAAGGACTTTGAGGCACCACCTCCACGGTACATCAGCGAAGATGGATTTGACAGCTGGGAGATCCTGTTTCACGTGTGGGCGACTTCAGAGGGAGTGTGGCCTTACTACCACAACCCATACCATTCTACAGATCCAGCACAGGTGCTGACAGCAGCCCGGGCCATGCAAGGACTTCTCTATGCCATGCCACGCGCGACTGTCGTTGACTTCCGCCCCTTCCTTGGCGAGGCTGGCACAGGCACCGGAGCTAATCCTCGTGGAGGCTGGGACCTGGCGTTGTCCCTACTGGCCGCAGAGATGCACGCCACGCGTGCGTCACACATTCGTGCTTTCCACTCGCTCCGTCAGGGACCAGCGGAGCCTGCGGCGGATTACTGGCGACACGCCATGCGTATTTACATGCGTCCGGGGACCTCAGGGGGCACACAGCTGTGGGCACTTCGGACGATCATGCTCGGAGTTCGCCTTGAGAACACCGACATCTTCACACGGTACAGCGACGCTGTTCTTGAGCCTTTCTCAGCCACTCTGTAGCTGCTCCCTTGGGCGCATCAGCTGTTCCTCCAGGTGACATCGGCCCTCGAGGCAACAGTAGCGCATCAGGAGACTTCCCTCGCTGCAGCAGTCCTCGCATCACCACCATCTTCCCTCCTGCAGTCACCCTCATCCACCTCCATCACGACCTCATCTTCCTCCTCCTCTTGGACGCCGTCTACACCCACGCAGACGCAGGGCGTTGCAGCAGCTGCCTAGGGGAAGAAGAAGAATAGGAAGCGCGGATCGGGTCAGTAGCAGCCGTCATCCGGTGGTAGCAGTGGCCATTCCGTGCACTGCTACAACTATGGAGGTACCCATCGCTATACCGAGTGCCAGCAGCCGCTTGACTGGGAGCGCATCACTCGTGGACTTCAGGCTGCCCATGCTGCTCGCACTGCGCCAGGCACTTCGCCCGCACACTCCTCTGGACGCGCGGCGACGACGACTGTAGCTGTACCTGCGTCCTCACCAGCAAGCAGCAGTGATCCCGACCTACGTGATTGCACCATCGCCGAGCTTCGTCATCTTCTGGCGCTTCGCTTTCAGGGAGGTGCGAGTGTGTTGTCATCGTTGAGTAGGTCACAGACTGCTTGTTCTTCCGTCCTCGTGACTCGTGATGACACGTGTGGGGGAGCACAGTCCGCATGTGATGATGTTGGGCCTGACTGCACTGACTGGATTCATGAGTCTCACCTTCGTGATGTACGTCGTTCAGTGACGGCTCAGCGTCCCTCTGATGCCGAGTGTTCCATTGCTTGTTGTACAGTGACGTCCACCAGTCGTGACTCCGGTGGCACTTGGATCATCGATTCCGGTGCCACCCACCACATGACGTGTCGTCGTAGTGACTTTGTGGTACTTGGTCCTGTCACGACTGTCCGTTCTGTTCGTACAGGCTCTGGTCAGTCCTTACCGGTCCACGGCGTTGGGGTTGTATGCTTTGATGGTCCGTCTGGCCCCCTGTATCTCTCTGACGTGCTGTTTGTGCCTGATCTTGAGCTCAGTCTGCTGTCTGTGCGTGNCACTGACGGCTCAGCGTCCCTCTGATGCCGAGTGTTCCATTGCTTGTTGTACAGTGACGTCCACCAGTCGTGACTCCGGTGGCACTTGGATCATCGATTCCGGTGCCACCCACCACATGACGTGTCGTCGTAGTGACTTTGTGGTACTTGGTCCTGTCACGACTGTCCGTTCTTTTCGTACAAGCTCTGGTCAGTCCTTACCGGTCCACGGCGTTAGGGTTGTATGCTTTGATGGTCCTTCTGGCCCCTTGTATCTCTCTGACGTGCTGTTTGTGCCTGATCTTGAGCTCAGTTTGCTGTCTGTACGTGCCTGCACTCTGATGGGTCTCTCCGTCGAGCATACCACAGATTCAGCAACTGTGTCTGCTCTTGACACCCGTAGCATTTTCCTGCGTGCTTCAGTCATAGATCATTTGTACCGCATTGCTCGGTCCTCCTCCCCTTGCTCTCCCTCCTCCTCTGGTCGCGTTTTTGTCACTGGTGTTCCATCCACGGAACACCAGCGGTTGCTTCACCGACGTCTGTGTCACGTGGGCTCCGACACTGTGTCAAAGCTCACCCGGACACAGCCCGCTCTTGGTCTTGACGTGGCTTCTTTCGAGAAGCCACCCAAGACCGACTGTCTTTCTTGCGCTCAGGGAAAGATGCACCGGTGCACTTATCCTGATTCGCGTTCCCGAGCGCTGAGGCCTCTTGAGTTGGTCCACTCGGACCTGCTCGGTCCTCTACCGGTCGAGTCCCTGTCTGAGAGGGGCCGGTATGTTCTGACGCTGACTAATGACTTCACCCGGATGCGGTGGGTCTACATTCTGCGTCAGAAGAGCAACGCCGCTCTTGCGGTTTGGCTCTGGCTCGTGATGGCTGAGCGTCAGTCTCGCCACACGCTACATTTCTTTCGCTCAGATCGCGGCGGCGAGTTCCTCGGTGAGATGGACTCCTTCTTTGCTGAGCACGGCATTTTTCACCAGGTCTCCGTCCTTGCTACCCCACAGCAGAACGGTGTATCTGAGCGTTGAAACCGCACCATGGAGGATGCGGTCCGCGCCATGCGGTCTGAGTGCGGTCTCTCAGAGTCCTTCGCCTTCGAGGGCTTTGCCTACATGACTTGGGTCTGGAACCGCCTCTCGCATGGTCCCCTTCCGGGTCATGTTACACCGTACGAGCTCTGGTTTGGCCACCGTGCTGATCTTCGTCTCGCTCGCGTCTGGGGTTTTTGTCCTTCGTGTGGTACACCGAGGACCAGCAGGGGTCCAAGGTCTCCCCTCGGGGTCGCTTGTGTGCCTTCATCGGCATCTCCCCGTGGTCAAAGGCCTGGCGTTTTTGGGACCCCACTCGCCGTCGCGTCATTGAGTCCCGTGACGCGCTGTTTTTTGAGTCACTCACATACCGTGACCTGACTTCGATCACAGCCCTCTCTGAAGCCCATGTCCGTTCTTGCGAGGGTCCTCGGCGGATGGGGGAGACCTCTCCGCCAGCGACCATTCCTCGACAGGCTGATGTGTCCGCTCGAGTCCCCTCTCGGTCTCCAGCACTTGATGATTCGGCTATCATTGCCGTTGATCTAGAGATCCCGCCCGTTCAGCCTGTTTCACACCCCACAGGTACCGCTGCTCTCACGCCTCCTCCTGCATCACCACCAGTGTCTACTGGCACCCCTGCTCCGGTGTCTGACCCAGTCTAGTCCACTCCTGTTCCTACTTCGGCTGACACTCCTGTCTCAGTGTCCGGGCCAACCTTGCCTGCTGTCACCCCCAGCCCTGTGTCCCCAACACACGCATCTCCTCGCACGGCATCTCCGGCTGCCTCGTCTCAGCCCTCACCAGCTTTGGTCGTACCTGTCCCTGTGGTGGTACCTGTTCTTGAGCCTGAGGTGCGCCCCTTGAGCTCCGGTTACTCCCGTGAGCCGGTGGTCGCCTTCGACCACTGAATTTTGGAGCTCAGCGAGCGTCGGGTCCCAAACCCAGGCGTTCCTCTCGCAGCATCGCGAGCGGTGATCCAGGCACAAAGGCCTTAGGCCTGAGTTTCCGCACTGAGCTCTCAGAGGTACACCCAGCGTGCCGCATAGGGCACGACCTGGTCACTCGCGAGTTCCATATCGCCTGTGACACAGCAGCTGATCTCGTGGCTGTCAGGTCTGACACTGAGGCGTGTGCACTTGCCATGCAGAGTTCCCCCTCTATGGCGCCTGACCCGGGCACATTGAGGGAGACTTTCTCATCGCAGGATGCTGATGCCTGGCGAGCTGCTTGCGAGGATGAGCTTTGCGCTATCTGAGAGCACAGAGTCTACGAGCTGGTCGACCTTCCCCCTGGGAGGAAGGCAATTCAGGTCAAGTGGGTCTTTCGCAAGAAAGTGAAGCCGGATGGCTCACTGGAACGTTACAAGGCCCGCTTGGTCGTCAAGGGGTTCTCTCAGGTTGAGGGAGTTGATTACACTGATACCTTTGCCCCTGTCGGCCGCATGACCTCAGCTCGAGCTCTGTTTGGTGTAGTGGCTCACCATGACTGGGAACTACACCAGATGGATGTGAACAACGGGTTCCTCCATGGCTCTCTGGATGAGGAGATCTACGTGGCTCAGCCACCAGGCTTTGAGGAAGGTGACAAGGTCTGGCGCTTGCACAAGTCCTTGTACGGCCTCAAGCAGTCTCCACGGTGTTGGCACCAGGAGATCACTGGCACCTTGACTCGCGCAGGGTGCATACAGAGCGAGGCAGACCCCTCGCTCTTCATCCTACCGACACCCGAGCGAATCACCACCATCCTCGTCTATGTTGATGACCTTCTGATTGCGTCTCCGTCCGTGGAGGCCGTGAAGGAGGCCAAGGCTGTCCTACAGACTGCCTACAGGATGAAGGACCTCGGTCCTGCATCGGTGTTCCCTGGTATGGAGATCGTGCGAGATCGCAGACACCGGAAACTGTTGCTGCATCAGGCCCGATACGCACGAGTCGTGGGGGAGCGCTTTAGCGATCTCCTTAGTGCAGTGACCACTGCTTCTACACCCCTCACACCTGATTGGCAGGATGCCCTAAAGGTGGATGACCCTACACAGCTAGGGGAGACAGTGGACGTGACCTTGTACATCCGTCTTATCGGATCTCTGATGTACCTGGCCACTATCACGCATCCCGACATTGCGTTCACCGTCAACCTCCTCACTCAGTTCTCGCAAGCCCCACGTGCAAGAGCTCTTCACGCGGCTGTGCGAGTGGTACGGTACGTGGTCTCCATACCGTATCTCGGACTCTGCTTTCGTCGGCAGTGTTCGGTGGTCCTTGACGGCTACACTGACAGCGACTGGGCTTAGAGCCCTGATGGGCGCAGTCGCACTGGCTATGTGTTTCTGCTCGGTGGTACCGCTTTGTCTTGGCAAAGCGGGAAGCAGGGCTGCATCGCACGTAGCTCGTCGAAGGCAAAGTATGTGGCTTTTGGCACAGGGGCTGCTGAGGCAGTTTAGCTGCAGCGCTTGTTTCTTGAGCTTAGGCAGTCAGTACCCGCCATTGTGTCGTGTTGCGACAACTGGAGTGCTCTCGCCATTGGGGAGAACTCTGGTGTTTTTCATGCTTGCACAAAGCACATTGCGGTTGAGCATCACTTTGTTCGTGATCTGGTGGAGCGACGCGTGATCTCCATCATGTGGGTTGGCACTGACTTGCAGTGTGCTGATATCTTGACGAAGGCACTTGCCCGCGGAAAGTTCCTGGTGGCCATTCGTTTTCTTGGGCTTCGCCTCGTGCGTGATAGTGGTTGAGTGTGGGATGTGCGTCTGCGTCTCATCTGTCTGTGTCACCCAGGATGTGGTTGTACCAGTGCTGCACGCGTATGGACATGGGTACCATCGGGTCATGGGGGAGTGTTGTGCTCTGTGCCGTTCCTGTACAGTTTACTATGACCACTCGGCCGTGTCCATACTCGTGCAGATCCCTGAGGCAGGCGGCCCTGGTGACACCGGCGCGACGACAGGCGGCGGACTGCCCGCTTGGAGCTGACCGACCACTGTTCTAGAGCCCGAGATGCCACCGGGACTCTTTGCTGTTTCTTATACATCTTGCAGGCGTCTTTCGGCGGACTGGCCATGAGGCCTATTTGCATGTTGTTGCATTGTATGCTCACTGTCAGTCGATGGATGCATGCATGTGACCAGTCGTAGCGTCCGTCTTTTGATTCTGCACGTCTAGGTTCAGACGGCGTAGCATTCTGACATGTGTGCGCAGAGTTACGACCAAAACAGTGGTTTTGGGCCGGTTTTAGGACAGCTCTTGGACTGCCGCGTGCGACACCCGCCGTGCGCCGCGGCAGGTATTTATGCCTTGGACCTGTCATTTGTCATTTCTCTCTGCATATGCTATATTGAAGCATTCTGACACTGTGTCTTGTGTCTCCTAGCCAAACCCTTGCTGTTGTGTGTACGACCTGTGACAGTCGTCACCGTCTGATCAGGCACTGACGCCCGGTCAGCGGCTGTGTTGCTAGGAAGCTTCTACACACTTTCTCACACTTGCCAAGAGGGATGTCAATCTCTTGGAGAGGGTAGCCAATGAAAAGGTTTTAGTGTGTCGATAACCGATGGTATGACACTAACAAGCGTATGGACATGGGAAAAGTGTTGCTTCAGTTCAAGCCCAACGATGTGGTCTACTGGAATGCTTCCTCCTCTTCCTAGTCACAACTTACGCTAAGGCACCCCATGTGCAAGATCGACGGATAACTCAGGCTGTTGAAAGTTGTGCAGGGAAAGGCAGCTTCGAGTTCAGCTGTGCAAAACTGGAGCTGGACGGGGCTTGGTGCAGCCCATTAACTGCGTAGCTTCTTTATGTGCATATCACTGGTGGTTGTGTGTTGCAAACAGTTGCATAGGCGCCAGCGTGTGCAGTGTCGGTAGCAACAAAGGAGTAAGGGAAGTGAGGAGAGGAAGGGAGAACAATACGCACACCCATGGATGCAGTAAGACACCATGAAACAGGATGGACCTTTAGAATTTCTGGCACAGTTGTGCAAGGAAAACCAAAAGGGCGGCGGTAAGCCTCCACCCTCATAGCGGAACGGCCAGTAATCTCACAAGCAACTGTTGGGCCTGCTATCACACATTGAACATGAGCCAGACCAAGACAAATGCCACATGCTGTGTGCTGCCGGGAAACTCGAGTAGCATTCAAGTGAGGAGTTTGCATATGGGGTAGTTCCCTTCGCCCATAAACAAATCATTAGTGCTCTAGCTGTGTGTGTTTGAGCCCGAGGTGAGCATTCAAAGTACGTGTATTCATGACAGCATGTTCAGTCCCCCCTTTTTGTTTGGCTCTCCACAGTGACCGCCCATGGCTGTCACCGTTGGCAGCCCATCCATCACATGCCACAAAGTGTCACTTGTTGTCAAATTCGTGGCAAGTGTTAGGAAAGCTGCCTGGGTCTCCCACCGAGAAACAAATACATCACCAACATGTCAAGAAATCATCCAGAGGTCACTGCGTGTCCACGGCTCACAAAACATTCTATGATCGGCAGACGACACACATACTCATACGCACAATGATATCATGGTTGAAAATCATGGCAAGAGAAGATGCACACGATATTGTACAGGTGCAGCAACAAAACAAAAGCAAGAAAACATACCAAGGAACAGAATTGGCACACAATAATCCAACAGCATTTGAGGCATATGCAAAGTCCATTTTACCGAGTGCCTTTGTGAGGAAGGCAGCTCGCTCGTATTAGTTGTCAACCTAGACAATGTGGACATCACCTGCTGCAACATGCTCATGCACAAACGGATGCTCCAGACTTATGCTCTGTGCATCGTGATGTATGACATCATGCTGAGCAATGTACTTGGTTCTTTGGTTTCCGAGAGCTCAACATGACATAGGGAATGGGCACGTGTAGTTTGTCCAGCACTTGACACAGCCAGAAACTTTGACATGTACCTGCATCGAGTGCAACTTACATGGTCTCTTTGGAGCTCAGGGCCATGCAATCCTGCTTGCTGCTCTTCTAGGAAAGATCTCATCCCAACCAGGAAAACATACCCAATGTGACTACAAGCCCATGTTTCCAAAGCGTAGTGACTGTCCGCAAACCTGTCGACAACAACGTACGGGTGTGCAAGATAGCACTGACCAACCCGAGCTGTGGAGACTGTGTGTTGTACAGTACAAAGCCCGGCCTCCCGGTGTTGTGCATGTGGACAATGTGAAAGCCATCCCAGGAAGTTGATAGGGAAGGTGACGTAAGCCCTTGTGGTCATGGCCAGCGTCATGAGGGAGTCAATGATGCAAGGGTGTTCCGTAAATTGACTGGCTTGTCCAGTTTGGATGCACCCAATGCCTCCAGGAACCATCTTTTCAGAAATACCTCCAAGAAATCAACTGAGTGCAGCCAATGTCGGAAAAGTCTCTTCTAAGAAATGGTTCAGGTCCTACACTGAACCAACTTGACAAACGGCTCTCGGTCCTCCGACCATTGGACCGAGCGTCAAGTTATCCCCTAATAATGTGAATCAGTCACCTGAGTCGGCTAGTGGAAAGATGCCGTTGTCGTGCTGTTTTATCCTACTCTTTTTTTCTTATGTATGGAGGATGTTCAATCCCTCCAAATTAGCGAAGAATAGTTCTCTTCATTGTGTTCACCTTTGGTTCCATGGCTCTCACCTCCGTGTCTCCGCTCTGCCTCTCCTCGCTTACTCAGTCTTCGCCACCGAGTCTCTTGCTGTTCTCTTGCAACTCCTCGCTCCGTCACTCTCACTCATTTTCTCAGCTCTGCTCTCTTGCAACTCTAATCAGTCATTCTGTCTCCATATTCTTTCGAACTATCTTTTGTCTGCCTTCTAATGCACTAATCAAACTTGCTTCTCATGCTTACTCCTCTTCATTTTTTACTTACTTCTTTCTTCTTACATCCATTCCTTTCGCTTTTGTCACACTCTCATTCCTCCACACTTTTGGTTGGTTCTGCTTTCTTCTGCTTTCGATGATCCCGCACATCTCCTTTTTCTGACATGGTATTTGAGCTTCAGGCAACATCACCTGGTGCCTCCTAACCAAGTCATCACATCTTCGCTGCCAGTAGGACCCCCTGTTGTCCGTGCCTCCTCCAGCTCATTCTACCACCGCCATAGGCCTATGTCATCTCCACTGTCTTTGCCTTTAACTGGTGAATGTTAATCTGCCCTGCGCCCATTCAACCGCAAGTGGTGGGTCTTGCATACTTTCTTTGTCATTGACTCCTCTACTTGCTTGCCTTCACCTCCTCGGTTAGCAAGGGATGAATTCAGCAGCATTATCTCACCTCGCTCCTCAAGCTGCAATGGCATCTTCCACCGTAACTGAGCCCTGTGTCCAAAAAATACCTGTGGCAATGTTGAGTCTACTCTGTCGTCGACAGCCTACAGCAGCGCCAGAGCTGCTCTTTTCTGCCCTAATCGCTAAAGCTTCCTGCTGCCTTCCACTCTGTCCTCTGCTTCTGTCACACTCCAACATTGCCACCATCTAACCCTGCTCTATGATGATAACACACGCTCAGTATCACTTCAGTCAATCCCCTCCTCTTCGTGGCCTTGCGTGACCTTCACGCTGCCGCTCCCGCCTCCCAAAGCGCCTTTGGCATCTTCTCCTCCTTCAGCTACAGAACCTGCTTTTTTCCTGTTCCAATCTGTTCCATCTACATCAGTGTCATCCTCGACCCTTCCTATGTCTTCTCTCCATGTCATCTCCTCAAGCCATCTTCTGGCACTGCCTCCTCTGCCTTGGAGCGCCTTCGCCCGACCATCTTCTTGTAGAACTTGTTTCATCTTCATCTGCCTCCATTTTTGTCAACTTCCTCTGAAGCTGCCCCACCTCCTCTCATTAGACTCATCATCATCTTCATTCTCCTCTGCAGTGAAGAAATCAAAGGCAGCCCTCAGGGAGGTGATCAAGCTCATCAAGAGCTGCTAGGCAGGACCAATTGTATGTGAGAGACAAGTTGTAGGCTGCAGAGACAAAAATACGGAAGCGTGTGAAGTTGTGTAGAGAGCGCAAATGGCTGGTTTGACTCGTGGATGAGAAATTAAATTAGCACAGCTTTCTAACAAGCCTAAGTACACCTCATTTGGCACATGGATCTGGAAGAACCACTCTGTCAAAGTTCACCTCCTAGCATGCTCCTAGCCTAGCGGGATGAGCGGTTGTCACACTCTCACACAAGAAAATTCCCATCCCTGCCATGTGCACAACCAATAATCTTGGTGGGGACCTTCCTTGAAGCTCCCTGAAGTTCCTCCTGCCACTTTTCCACCTTGAAGGCCGCTCCAAACCTCCCTTGCCAATAATTGTGGCTGTCATTGGTGCTGGTAGTGCAGGAGCCGTCACTTGATCCGGACCCATTGCCACCAAACCTTGAAAATCCATATCTCCCTCAAACGGACTCCGAATCAAGTTCCATCAAGTGCTACAGAACCAGAAAAACATCCTCTATTCACTATTGTGAGCTGATTATTTTTGTCGAGCAACCCACTTTGGTCACTTTTTGGCACCCCATGTC
Organism: Penium margaritaceum; assembly: GCA_023375785.1. Lineage (NCBI taxonomy): Eukaryota > Viridiplantae > Streptophyta > Zygnematophyceae > Desmidiales > Peniaceae > Penium > Penium margaritaceum. The sequence goes on along the minus strand of SZWC01014141.1, from coordinate 54,543 downwards.
CAACATTCTCTCACTTGGCAAGAATAAAATTCACACAAGTCCACACTGTCCCCTCAGCTGCTGAAAGCGGTGCGCTGCCAGCGGCCTGGTCAGGAAGTCTGCTAGCATCATGCAGAACTTGATCTGCACCACTTGCTTTGCCACGAGTTTGCGGATGAAGTGATATCATAGGTCAATGTGCTTGGTGCGGGCGTGAAATTATGCGTTCTTGGTCAGAGCAATGACGCTCATGTTGTCACAGTAGATTGTAGTCGCTGTGGTCTGCTGCTGTCTAAGGCTTGCCAGCAGCTCACGCAGCCACACGGCTTCTTTTGCTGCTTCACTCAAGGCGATGTACTCAGCTTCAATGGAGGAGAGGGCGATGCACTCTTGCTTCTTGCTCATCCAACTGATTGCACCTCCCCCGAGTACAAAAACAAACCCACTGGTCGACCTCCTTATGCCCAGGTCACCTCCCCAATCTGCATCACTGTAGCCGATGAGGATGGGGCTGTTGTTGCCGTTGAAGGTGAGGCAAAGGAAGCTGCTGCTGTCGAGGCAGCGTAGCACGCGCTTGACCGCCTCCCAATGCGGCACTGCTTCCATGCGACTGCGCTCTTGCATGCCACGGGGAGTCTGTGTCATGCTCAGCTTCGCTCCCACTTCCAGTGGTGTTGTGGCCTTGCACACTCCTGCCATGTTGAAGCGCTTGACGATGTTGCTCATGTACGTGCTCTGTGACAACTCCAAAGTCATGTGCTGCCCGTCGCGCTTGACCTGAAGGCCAAGGTAGTAGCTGAGCTCTCCCATGTCTTTCATGTCGAACCTGGCAGCAAGGGACTGCTTCACATCGTCCAAAAGAGACTTGGAGTCAGATGCAAGTATCAGATCATCAACATAGAACAAGATGACGAACTGGCCTGCCTCTTGTACGCGCCCATAAACTACAGCTTCACTGCACAGAAAACCAAGCCCAGTCAGCTGCTCATCCATCTTGTGGTACCATGCTCGCGGTGCTAGCTTCAAGCCGTAAAGAGCCTTCACAAGCTTGCACACCAAATCCTCCTTTCTCTCCACCACATACCCCTCCGGCTGCTCCATGTACACCTCCTCCTCGAGGTCACCATTCAGAAATGCACACGTCACATCCTTTGGTGCACCTCCCAGTCCATAGCAGCAGTAAGAGCAAGGATCGCTTGGATGGATGGAAACTTTGCGATAGGTGCAAATGTCTCATTTTAATCTACACCCTCAGTCCGTCCATATCCCTTTGCAACCAACCGTGCTTTGGACCTGAGCACCTCACCATCCGCACCTTGCTTCTGCGTGGAAATCCACCGACACCCGATCACCCGGCTGCCACGTGGAGCTTCCTTAAGGGTCCAGGTGCCGTTCATCGTGAGCGCACCATACTCCTCGTCTGCTGCGGCACGCCAATCTGCCACCTGGGCGCTGCGCATGGCTTCAGCGAATGTGGCTGGGTCATCGGTGACTGTGAGGAAGAGAAGCTCGAGGTCAAACGACTTTGTTGGTGGTGGAACAGTGCACAGGTTCACCAGCTCCTCCAGCAGCTTCTGTTTGCTTGCGAGGCGCTTGGATCTCCTCAATGGCTCCACAGGACCATCTACAGCATGGTTGTGGCGTGCAGACCTCCGTGGCAGCTGCCGTGTGTTGCTTTGCTGCTCCTCATCAGATTCCGTTGCTTTCTCCTTCTCAACTCCCTCCACCTCCTTGTCATTGCCGCTATCTCCGCCATCTTTCGCACCGCCCTCTTCTGCTACTGGCTCTTCTCCCACTTCTGGTACAAGTGCGGGAGCAAGTGGAACTACAGACATGGGGCTCCAAGTCCAGCCCTTCACGTCCTCTTGAAAGACCACGTCACGGCTGCGGATGATTTTACGAGCAGCGAGGTTGTAGAGGCGGTATCGCATGGTGTCATAGCCGAGGAAGCCCGCCTTCATCGACTTTGTATCCAGCTTCTTGCCATTGCTGGCAGGCACTTGCACAAATGGGCCACACCCAAAAACCTTCAGGTGCGTCACACTTGGCTTGCGTCCCGTCCACGCCTCCTCCGGTGTCATCAGTGGCATGGCGTACGTGGGACTCCGGTTTTTAAGGTACACATCAGTGTTGACCGTTTTGCCCAAAAGGTTGGCGGGAGCTCCGCGTCTTGGAGCATGCTACGAACACCCTCCATAAGCGTGCCGTTCCCACGTTCAGCCACGTCGTTCAGCTTTGGTGTTCCAGGTGGGCTGACCTCGTGCCTGATCTAGCGACACTTGAGGAAGTTGTGGAAGTCGTTGGAGAGGTACTCTCCTCCACCGTCGGTCCGAAGCACCTTCAACCGCCTGCCACTCTCATTCTGTGCAGCAGAAATCTATACCTTGAAAGCATCAAAGCACTCATTCTTTCCAGCCAGGAAGGACACCGTCTTCCTAGACTTGTCATCAACGAATGTGACAAAGTACAACTTGCCGGATAAGGACTGAGATGGCATGGGACCGCACAAATCAGAGTGAACAACTGAGAGAAGCTCAGCTACCCCTTCACTTCCCCGGAGAATGGAGCGCGGGCCTGCTTCCCGTCAATGCAAATCTCACAAGCCGATGCACCTGGCTGCTTCACCCCCTTAAGCTCCAGGCCGCGGACCATCTGCTGCATGGAGATGATGGCACCAAAGCCGAGGTGACCAAGCCGGCGGTGCCACAGACGGATGTCGTGTTTTCCCTCTCTTGCCGCCAATGATGTGTCGGCTTTCTTCTCCGATGACACATAGAGATGGTAGAGTTTGTCCTCTTTGTCCGCTTTTGCAAGCACACGGCCTACACGTGAAGAGATGGTGAAGCTACCATTCTTAAAGCAAACCTGCATGCCTTCGGAGATGAAAGATGAGACAGAGAGGAGGTTAGCTGCCAGCCCCGGAACATGGAGCACCCCCTTCACACAACGTTCCACGTGCTTGCCCTCAACTGAAGCACAAAACACAATCTCACCCTCCCCAACCGCCATTTGCACATGGTTGTCCCCCATGTACACCCAACGAGGCTCAATGACAGTGTAGACAACGAACCACTCCCGGTGACACGTCATGTGCCGCGTGGCTCCCGAGTCAATGATCCAGAATAAGGTGGTGTTGTCAAAGACGTGGAGGACCCGGATGGTTGTCACGAATCCACTCTCCCAATCTACTGCATTTGCGGAAGCGTCGGACTGCTTTCCCGCTCTCACTCTAGCCGCAAGGTCCGCCTTCTTCTTCCGGCATTCGCGCATCCAATACCCCGACTTCTTGCAGTAGTGGCAATTCCCCTTCTTCTTCCCTCCTCCACCATTGCTCCTTGTTGGTGCAGCACCGCCCCCACGACCAGGGTTGGTGATGAGAGCGACGTCCAGCCCGCTTCCGCTGTCCTCTCCCTTGCACCGCTCCTCCTCAAACAGCAGGCTCTCCTCCACATCGTTGAGGGAGAGCTTGTCGCCACGCTGGTCTAGGGCAACAATGAGAGGAGTGTAACTGCTAGGAAGGCTAGAAAGGATGGTTAACACGAGCACACATTCCTTGACAGGGTCCTCAATAGCAGAAAGCTGGTCGGAAAGAGACTTCACCATGTTGATGTAATCAATCATGGATCCGGACTCATCCATCTGCACAGTGTGAAAGCGACGACATAGCTGCATGTTCATGAGGATTGACTCGGATGCATAAGTGGATTCAAGCTTCTTCCAAACCTCCTTAGGCGTGAGGATGCCACGGATGAGGAGTTGCTGTTGTTTAGCGAGGTAGAGGTAGATGGTGACGAGGGCGCGGTCATGCTTCTCGCGGTGGGTACGGGCCTCACCAGGTGAGAGAGAGGACTGAGCTGGTTCCTCTTCACTCACATGGCTCCAGAGTCCCTTCTCCATCAGCACCATCTTCATGTTGTTGCTCCAGTTGAAGAAGTTCTGGCCTTCGAACTTGACGATGTTGATGCCGGCCACCACAGAAGCGGATGTCTCCATGGTAGTGCAACGTTCAGCCCCAAAACGACTCTCTCACAAAACAGGGTGCAAGGAATGCCTCAAGGATGAGGTAGAGCCTTTTTCTAGCTCTGATACCACTGATGAAGCCAAAGGCAGCCCTCAGGGAGGTGATCAAGCTCACCAAGAGCCGCTAGGCAGGACCAATTGTATGTGAGAGACAAGTTGTACGCTACAGAGACAAGATTACGGAAGCATGTGAAGTTTTGTAGAGAGCGCAAATGGCTGGTCTGACTCATGGATAGAAATTAAAGTTAGCACAGCTTTCTTACAAGCCTAAGTACGCCTCGTTTGGCACATGGAGCTGGAAGAACCACTCTGTCAAAGTTCACCTCCTAGCACACTCATAGCCCAGCGGGATGAGCGGCAGTCACACTCTCACACAAGAGAATCACCATCCCTGCCATGTGCACAACCAATAATCTTGGTGGGGACCATCCTTGAAGCTCCCTGAAGTTCTTGCTGCCGCCTTTCTACCTTGAAGGCCGCTCCAAACCTCTCTGGCCAATAATTGTGGTCGTCATTGGTGCTGGTAGTGCAGGAGCCGTCACTTGAACCGGACCCATTGCCACCAAACCTTGAAAATCCATATCTCCCTCAAACAGACTCCGAATCAAGTTTCATAAAGTGCTACTGAACCAAAAAAACATCCTCTATTCACTGTTTTGACCTGATGACTTTCATCGAGCAACCCACTTTGGTCACTTTTTGGTACACCATATTCAACATGCAGCATCTTCATCATTATCTGTATCATTCTCATCTTCATCAATCTTCATCACCATCAATCAGTGAACGTGGTTTGGTCTTGCAACCAGTTCATCTTGGATCTACAATCCACAACCTGCTTCTCCACTCGGTTTTAGGATCCGCATGTATCAACTACCGATCTCGCATTGACCTGCATTCACGTTGTCCCCTTCATCAGCGCTTGTGGTTTCGATCATATGCCAAGTCATCAATGAATGAATTAATTCAATTTCAGATCTCTACACCTGAAGCTGGCAATCAAGATCTGCACATGTTTTCTACACGCCTTGTGGTGACCTATACCCAGGCCAGCAAGAGATTTCTAGGGGTGCATTTGCTCCTGCATTGCCCTTGCTGCATCTCTACCTCTCCACTCTTGTACACATGCGGTTTGCCCCTGCGCTCAACTGCTCATCAACCTCATCAATCCCCCATAATCAGCTCGATGCTTGACTAAGCACGTGTCACTGTCTGCTTTGCAATGACCTCAATCTATGACGTCATCATCATCAACTCGCGCACATGGTTCTTCTCCTATGCCCATTTCTTCCTCAATAACTGAAACATCACTCAATATATTACCAGAAGTTGGTGGAGGAAAGAGCATTCTTCAAGTTCTGTAGTGTTGGGGCATCGGATACCGCCCGTCTCCCTGGTCGTCTGGCTGGAACAAACGGGTGAAACAAGCCATCACTCCTCGAGCCCAGACCTTGGGAAACTCCATACTCCCTACCTCTCTGCAAGGACAAGCAATGACAGAGCCTCCTTTGTAAATGTCATAGTGCCAGCACCACCTTATACATAAGCCTGCAGATGGCCCAGCCGTGGTGGAACTGGAGTCACTTCTCAGCACACCATGGAGGTTGCCAGACGGATCCCCCTTGTCTATTTCACTCAGCATGGGGTTTCCAACTACAATCGTTGGCACAGAGCTATGGAGAAATTCATTGATGTGGCTATCTGCAATCTTGAACTTGCAAACATCTTCTTTGATGAACGGGAGCACTTCCATGATGACGCACATACAATCAACACTCCCTGACACTCGAGAGACTATTTCTACGTCGAGTACCAAGCCCTGATCTATTTCATGCCCTCCTCTGACCATACAATCCAGGAAGAGGTGATATCCATCGAATCATGTGGGATTTGCAACTTATTTACAGCCAAAGAAGAGGACATGAGTGGTGTTGGAACCGTCCAATGAGGGGTGATGTGATCATTGTACCTTCTCCTACGGAGTCTCCACCTCCTGAGTTCCTCCACAGGCTACCTTCTCTGACTCCCACAAACTCCATTTTGAGAGGCAGACTAACCATCCAACAAGGGCTCAGACTGACAAAAACAAGGCATTTGCCCTCCATAAGCTTCAAGGTGGGTGTTAATAATACTTAAAGAAAAACTGACCGAGTGCAACCAAATTCGGGAAAGTCTCTTCTCAACAACGGTTCAGATTCTGCACCAATCCAACTTGGCAAACGGCTCACGGTCCTCTGACTGTTGGACTGACCATCAAGTTATTCCTTCATAATGTATCACCTGACACCTGCGACTAGCTAGCAAAACAGCAAGACAATGGCTTATTGCCTTGCTTAATAGCAAGACAATAAGCCATTGTATTGCTATCTTGTACCTTTTTTTTTTTTGGTATATGTGGAAGATGTTCATTTCCTCTAAGTTAACCCAGAGCAGTTCTCTTAATCTTTTTTGCCTTTGGTTCCACCTCCCTCACCACCGTGTATCTTCTCTACCTCTCCTCACCCGCTTAGTCTTCCCCATCCAATCTCATGGCATTCTCTTGTAGCCCCTCGCTCCATCACTCTTGCTTGTTTGCTCAACTCTGTTCATCTTAGCAAGGTGTCCTCTTCTCCCTCTGTCTTCTCTCGGCGTGCCCTCCATCTACCTTCTACTCTACCCATCTACCTTGCTTCTTATGTTTGGTCCTCTGCATTTCTGACTAGTTTCTTGCCCCTTACATCTATCTCTTCGCTTTTGTTATGCTCTTGTTCTTCCACATTTTCCATTGATTCTGCTCACTTCTACTTCTGCTCGTCCCGTGCATCTAATTCTTATGAAATTTTGGCCTATTAATGTCTCTGGTGTCAACGTGTGGTTATTGTCATAGATAGTGATGTGGACCGCTCCCCCATGCTATGCACATGCGGGGATTGCTGGACATGGAGGGTGCGGCGTCGATGATCCAGCTCAAGCTCTTTTCCTAGATAGGCACACACAAGGTGTAAGTCTTTCATTTCTTGAGTTGACTGTAGTAGATTCTTCACTTCCCCATCGCTTTAGGACTCGGCAAAAAATGAGAAAGTCATTGACATAGAAAAGAATAGCAATGATGACAAGTGCACACTCAAGAAATCACATTTGGAACAGCAAAAAATTTTACGCCTTCTACCTATCTGCAAAAACAACACAATAGAAACATGTTTTTTGAGCAGAAAAGTGATTAACAGATCAATCTGATGTCAAGAATACCACATCGTGTTTCAAAAAATGGAAATGTAGTTTTTTCTTAAAATCCATAAACTAGACTCGACCTGTAGTATTGCAGATATTGTAAGAAAACTAGAGTCAATGTTATATGTCATTGGGAAGCCGGTCATTTGAGGAGCAGCTTGACTGTTGCTTGAGCAGAAGTCAGACTTTTGGACACTTGGCAGCTTAAATGTTGTTGGAGGGGTAGTTTGACCACTCCTTGAGAGACATGTTTGCCAAAAAATGCCATCCTCATTCATGTTTTCCATGTATGCGCATTTTTTTGGTTTTTTTTTTTTTTCTCTACGATGTCACCACTGACATGTGCACGACATAAGGCATAACTTCTGTCGCATTACAGGAAACAGTCTTGAGCATCTGACATTCTCTAAAGACAAAGTATCTTACAACAATAAACATTTCAAACTGATGCATCTTACTTAACCAGCTATCAGATAGATGTCCACTGATGGCCAAAGGGTGTCGTACCTTTATCTTTTTTCATTGTCCATCAGGTACATTACCATGGTAGACTTTCCTGATACACTCTTGACTTGGTAGGGGGGTGAGGGCATACCAACACAGAAAACAACGTACATGAAAACGTCACACAGAAAACAAGGCATGTACCAACACTGCAATGAAATTAACACATGTGCCAACATCATGCAGAAAATATGGGAGGAACCCAGAAAAGTTAGAACAGATTATGTTGGTGCCACATACCATGGGGCATGGAAGCATGACATGACTATTGTCGTTCACAGTGGATCAGACGAATGAACACTTGCACTTCTTTCCATGTCAGGTCGGTGTCACATGGCGGGATCGAGCACGGAAAAAGGGTGGGCGGCTGGTTGAACTTTGTTGTGGAGGCTGGGCGGATGGATGCTTTTATTCCACATGGTGGGGGAACGATTGCTTTTGTTTTGAGGACGAGGTGGATGGTTACTCTGTGTACATGAGGTGGGTGGATAAGAGTCACACTTTGCATTTTTTGGGTATCTAAGCTATTTCACCCTAAAAAAAAATGGTGTTCGTGGAGAGAAACTTCAAGCATGTTTCCAATTTCAAAGGATACATTCATCAGTGCATGAATTTTTTGTTTAATAAGATGCATTATCCGATGACACGTTAGTGAAAGAATCCACAATTTTTGTGGAGGGGGGTCAAAGTTGCAATAGTGTGTGTGCGCCAGTGTATCTTGTTTTTGCAAAGTGCAATGAAAGTTTTGGAGTTCAGAATGTGTGACATTGTATAGGGTCAAAACATGGTGATGCAATTTGTGGTTGATGTCATTCAATGAATGACTCCAGCAAGTTTTTCAAAGGTACTACAAACATGTTCAGAGAAGTCACTGGACTTGTCCGACATCTTACAGAGAGAACTGGCCAGTCGAAGGGTCTATGTTATCATGAACAGCGAGTGAATGCAGTCAATGCTGATAAAAAAAATCCTTAATAGTGGTTTTACGAGGCCGGTGGCCAGGAATGTAAAGTTGAAAAATTATATTTATAAAACAAAATGCACAGGATTTTCCGTATACAACTCCATTGAGAAAAACTGGCATCTCTCAGTGTGGTGAAGCATTTTTCCTGCAGAGGAGCACACACAAGGCATGCAGACTCAAAATGACAGCAGCTTATGCAACAACCTTGTTGCCATCATCAGTGTTGCCAGCCTCATTTTTTTCATTGGCCTCAACTAGGTCCAAGAACCAGCATCTCTCATGAGAGTTTTGCAAATGGTCTCCAGGAAACACTGTTGGAATCCTAGTTATAATGTGGGCTGACCGGTCCGTAGTTTCATGGCTTGGTTTCTGTAAAAAACATGAGACTTGAGCATCCACTTTTTGGTCTCTGTATGTTGTGAGAAAGGTACTTCAGCGAAGAAAAAGATGGAGTTTGCATTATATTCTGGACATGCACATGATCTGAAGCTACTCTTCAGTAATCCAAAGTACCAAACAACATGCGATTCAGTGAACCGTAGCTCCCGCTTCATCCGCTGAGGCACGGCACATCAGCCACTCAGTTAGTGGCATGCTTAGTGCCTGCTTGCAGAGGCACCTTCACACATAAAGGATCCATCAGAGTGCCTTTTTGGACGCACAAGTGTCCTTGCATTTTCTGGTGGTTCCCCCTGCAGTTTTGGGAAGTGTTCTGAGAAGTCAATTATTGAGTTTGGTGATGGGATTTGACTTGATTCTAAGCCTATCCGCGGACCTACAGTGAGAATCTGAACAAGTTCTTGAGTAGAAAACTCTACAAGTGAGGTGCAAAATCCAAGCAAGAAATCTGCCAGATTCCCTCAATAGCAAGTTGCACTTCTGATCCCGAAAAACTTGTTGGGCCTCCCACCAATTTTTACCTGGATAGAGCTTTTGAAAACATCCTCTAGAAACAGCGTGTACTTCTAGTCCGGAGAATTTTTCCCACATGGCTGCGAGTAAAAAAAGTCTACAAGACTTCATCCCAGGTTTGAGAGCTTGAATCTCCCTCAATGCTCAACGGAAGGCAGCAATTCAAAAAGGATCTAGATTAAAAACACTTCTACTTTAACTATCTTAGATCCATGATGTAATATGAAGAAATCCTTGTGACTTCAGAGTGAAGAAAACAGAAATGTTCCTTAAGTCCCCTCAAAGCAGCACTCCCAGGAATGCAAAGGAGCAAAGCTCAATAATGCTCCTCTTGCACCTTCCATGCCCTCTGCTACAATCTTGGTCCTACTCATCTGCTGCTGCACGTTTTACCTCATTGTAGCTGAGTCTGGCCACAATGATGCCATGCCGGTCTGAAGGTTTTATTTTGATCAAGCAATCCGCAAGCATATGCTTAATTCTTTGGTTCTGCAGCACAGTTGGTCCCTTCTCCACCATGCATAGTCATTAGATACATCGGTGTGCTTTGTATTCTTGTGCTGTCCTGGGTAATTGGTCTGCAAGATCTCACCAGTGTTGTCCTCCTGCATCACCATTAGCTCCAGCTACGGCATGCCAAGTTCCCCCAGCAGCCTGCACAGCCACAACAACTCCTTGACTTATTCGGCCAACACAATGTACTGCAAAGAGTACAAGACCAGTCCCTCTACTTGGAGTGCAATGGAGCTGTTTTTCATGCCGCAAGAACACAAGATGATCCAATTCACAGTCCTTCAAGCTGAGGCATGCTGTGAAGAAATCCATCTATTGGTACCGGAATCTCAATGAACTATTTAGCCTGTACAAGCAACTTCACAGATCGAACACTTTTCCCTCTGGCACCTCCACCACCTCTGACCCCTCCCTATAGAATTCTTGTCAAAAATCACATCCTTCTTCATGTATACTTTGTGGATCTCTACGTCATTCGTGGCTGCCACTGTGAGGATTGCCAGGATGCCTGAGAACTCGCTGACGAGAGCAAAAATCTTATGAAAGTGCCCACCTTTATGGTGCAAGTACTCCTTGGCCACTAGCTACGCTTTGGACTTGTCCACCTCACCAGTCTTAGTTAGCTTGTTCTTTAAGAGCCACTTGGAGCTAATGACCTTGGCATCTTGTGGCTGCTCGATGAGCTCCCACATGTCCATTCCAAACTGGACGTCAACTTTGACCTCACAGTGGCTCCCCATGGCTCCCCTTCAGTCCGTGCAAGTGCTTCTTGCATTATGGAGGGTTCTATTGATGCACTTTGCATAAAGTGTACTATCCCAACCCATCAACTTGCACCTATGTCAAATCGCTTTCTAGATTGCCGGTTCCTTTTGTTGCATTGCGCTTACGTGTGGTAGTTTTCTTGGCGTTATATCATTGCTTCGTTGCACACCACTGACTATGCCCGATCTTTCAAAAGATCTGCCGAATGTGTTATGGGGAGTTTCCACTGGACAGGGGATACACACTCTCCACGAAGTGTGCAACCCAACATCTTATTGCCTCATCCTTGGGATGTTTTGGGTTAATCTCTAGCTTAGCTTCATTGTTGTCTTTAGTTAATTTGTATCAATCTCTCCATCTGGTGCACAGTTGCGTCCTCGATTTCGGCCTTCTCTGGCTCCTTGTTTTTGTGAAGGAGCTGGAATCAGCCCTCACATGGAGAGATTTCACTACGCTCACGATGTTGCTGCTGCTGCTTTGTATCTTTTGCTTGTGAAACTCGACATCATGGCTGGAAACGACATGATGGCTAGGCAATACAACTTGTGGGCACTCTCATGGTTGAGGACGGGGTACGATTGTGTTTTTTCTCTAGCTTGCTGTCCTGCTGTTGTGTTTCTTACACCATCTTGTGCACCTTGTACACAAAAAATCTCAGGCGTGTCACACTTGGCTTGTACCTTCTCCAAAACCTTCTATGGTAACTTCCACTTTTCCTTGCAACTAGTCTACCTCTACACTAATGCAATGCACTCATTTCAGGGGTCGAACAGCTTGCATTTCTGCTTCATGAAGTACACATGAAGGTGTCTCTTCCCCTTTCTTGAAGGTGAAAAAATGCCATGTCTGTCTCCTCCACCCTCCATGGACAGTGATATGGGGACACACACTATCAGATAGGGTCATAAGGAGGGCCATCACCTGCAGCTGCTTATCAATATCCCACCGAATTCGTTGCACGGTGAGGTGAGATGCTCGACATGCTGCATGAAGGTAACAACAACGTCTCCATCCTAGATTCTCCTTGTCAAGATTTACTTTATTGTAGGACTTTTTTGACAAGAAACATGGACTGATAAATGTAGCAGAGCTTCTTCCGTGCCTTGGTTGCCAATATTGAGGCAAAGACATGGCTTGGCTGAGTTTAGACTCTGGAGGATACCAGGAGAATAAACACCTCCATAATCTTCTTCGCAAAGGCTTGCTTTTGTGTTTTTTTTCCCGTTCTTGTCAAGAATCTCCGCTCCCTTCATCAGTTCCACCAAAGCAAAGCTTGTTTCTGTGAACTTCTTGATGGGCTGCCGTAACTTTAAAGCTATCCTGTTGCCTTTTCTGCTCGCCTTCTGCCCCATTTGAACTGCGTTCTACTACAACGTAGTCTCAGTATATGTCAGCAATGCTGCTTGAGACAACAACCCCATCCACCGCCAAAGTTATCACTGGCACAAGGATTGGTCAGGGCTGTGGGTCCACATATTTCTTTTAGAAACGTGGTCACAACATGGCCGGGCCGGTCCTTGGTTCATGCTTTAAAAAAAAACATGAACCTAAGGAGGTGCATGGAATGTTTGAGGTATAAGAGCGGAGTTTTATGTAATTTTTTGGACATCGGAAAAACGGCCTACTTATAGTCCTACCCTCAAGCTTTCCATCGCACTAGATTACGTATAATCTTTTCTCCTATGTTTGCCGAGGCGCAGCACAGCAGTTGAGTTGCTCCGTTTCTGACGATCGTGGTGCCCACTTGTTGAGGCGCCTTCACACATCAAAGACCCATGAAATGGCCTTTCTAGAGTCCCTACACGTTGTTACATGTTGCTCGCCTATGACCACATGAGCTCTTCAAACAACTGAGGAGCCTAGAAAATCACAGAGAGAGAGAGAGAGAGAGAGAGAGAGAGAGGAAGAGAGAGAGAGAGAGAGAGAGAGAGAGAGAA
>SZWC01014141.1:6377-39374 GCA_023375785.1 Penium margaritaceum | reverse complement strand
GAGGGCGAGGAAAGATCCTCAGATAAACTAGAACCCGCTGGCAAGTGAAAAGCAGACATTGCATTGTGTGACGGCTTCACTCACTTGACCACACGAGGTCCTTGCGTCGGTGCAGAGGTGCATCGTGAACCTGGATGCCAAGGATGCCCTGCTGGCGCTGCTCCTCTGTTGGCTTCACAGCGCCTCTGAGCAGCCGCCTCACACGCTCCACCGTCTGTTTAGCACTGACAGCGCGGCTGGCGTCCTCCACCTCGGAGGGAAGGGTTGCGGTTGATGTTGCGCCAGTTGCAGATTCAGCGTGAGTGACATGAGTCAGCAGGAGTGGCGAGAGCACCACGAGGGCAAGCAGAGCCATGTTTGCAGCGCACTGGTTAGATGGAGCCATCGGAGAGACGATGGAACACAGTTGTTCTCCAAAGTGAAGGCAGCGGATGATGAGTTACCAGAGCAGCTCCTCCATTTGTAGTGTGGAGTGGGCTCAACCATTCTGGGCGCGCTTGGCGCCTAAACTCGCGAGTCGCACTCGCCCTTGTGGTACGTCAAGGCTCCAGGACGCCTCTCGCACCTCATTTTTGTTGCTTTCGTGGCATTGACGAAAAAGTGCTTTTCATTGCCGACTCAGCATTTCCGAAGCGTTGTGGCGGTGTGGGATTTGAACCATCATCTGAGATGATTCATCTACCGTNCCCCTCCCCTCCCCCCCCACACCAGAGCACCCAAGATCCTTGCTCGGTTAGCTGTAAGGGTGCGACCTGACCCTCCCTACATTACACGACGCATCAGCCCAGCTAGGGACTCCAGGCGTCGGAGATCGCACGCGCCGCGGATATCACAAGTCCTGCATTTTCCCGAAGTCATCTGGCCGGGTTGGACCAACCCAGCGCGTCGTCCACGAGGGATAAATCCTGTTGGTCCCTCGTCAGGCGTTTTCGGTCCGTTGGCTGAGCATGTCGCGCACAGTGCATCGCAGACACGCAGTGAGAGGGTTACGGACGGAACGAGAGATTGGTGTCTCACCGAAGCACCAGACGACAAGACCTGTCCGGGCTCTAGGAGTGATGCAGCGACAAGCCAGTGGCCAGTTCGTTAGCTGTACCAATGACTGGTCGGACCGTCGAAGTGCAATCGACACACGTGTGCAAGGGGACTTTGCTCTTGACCGTGAAGGGCCAGATTGCCGAGATATCCAGGCGACCTGCTGTACACACCCTACAAAGTTTTGAAGGGCGGTTTTGCGCGACGCCTTAGCCGATACAGTTTTATTAGTCGTGCGATGCCGCGACGGTCTGATTCGTACTTCGTTAAGTTACGTTCTACGTTGGCCGGGGCTGGATGGTCGTGAAGAGGAGGTTTTCGCTTTTCACCCTGGCAGTAGTCCAGGGTGCGAATTGCCGTTTGCCTCTTTTGCTCCCTGCATGTTCTCAGACCAATTTTCATGCGTCAAGACCAATCCAGTCTACGTACAGGCCTGCTTCATCACCGGGCTGGGTTGTCTCGCGGACCAGTGACCTACCTCGGGGAAGGTTCTCTATATCAAGGACGAGGACTCGACAAATGGCGTGGAACAAACGATTCTAGCTGCTTGTGCGGGGTGGAGGACCGTATTGATCCGCGGCGAGGAACAACCAGCATGACCCTTGACTGAAGCCGATGGATTACAGCATGTCCACCAAAGTAGAGTGGTGAAAAGGCGTTTCACGCCCATCGAGCCTCACCCATTAATTGATTGAACCGCCAGTACGGATTCTTGTTCTTGTTAGACGGGTTGCCCGCAATAGGAAATTTGCAGGTTGGAGAGATTCGCTACGATCCTATCAGTGACGCCACCCGTCTATGGGTGTTTTCGTTAAACGGCTAGAGGGTGCAGAAATGTAGAAGTTCGGTTCCCGCCTTTTTCATGTCCAGAGACATTTGTGCGACGGAGGATCTTGTCTGTAGACATTGTACCGCTTCGATGTACACAAACAGTCACGTCACTGCACAAAATATAAGAGGATGGTGGACTCATCTGTCAAATGCATCGCAAACCCATGTTTTGGACATTTTCGCTAGTCCATCATAAAATCCTCTCTCGCCTGCTTTCTTTTTTTGCACTTTTCAATACTAAATGGCAAAAATCAGGTTTCATGCGCTATAGATGAGTACAGACGCAGCACACATTTTTGTAAGCAAGAAGGCGAGAAATACATATTTCTCAGTCGACGACACCAGACGAGAATGCCTCGAGTCACAGGTATCCTGCGAAATCAAGTCAACGTGTAACCGTTTCACGAACAAATTTAGAAAGCAAGACACCTGGCCATGAACGCGAGAAGATTGACCGGATGCCTAAGCGCTCCAGGTCAAGTAAGGTGGCACAGCATGTCCTCGAATTTTAAAGGACTTTTGATCCCTCAACTAGGGCAAGTTGATGACTGTCTGTAGTGCGAAACTTTAAAACATGCACACCCAAAGCATGTGACTGTAACTCGCCCGTGCACTCATAACATGAGACAAGAATCACATAATGCCTTTGTTCTGCCTGTAAACATTACTTAGACATTAGTTTTGCATCAACACAATGTCACATTCATGGCACATCAGAGTGCTCATTGTAACGCTAAGTGGACTATAACACAAAACTTGGATGTTTCACAAGGATGAGATGTGGAGAAGTAGACAATTTGAGAAGCTGGAAAAAATGGAATTATTCTATGAAGGAGTAAGTCTACTTCGATGACAAGTGTCAAACATGTTGAGCGCATGTGAAGACAATCATGTGTTGGGTCTATGTCGCACGCGCTGAGAGGTGCATGCGACACTAGCCATGAGTGGTTGCTTTGAGAAACGCCAACGAGAAGGAGGTTTTGAGAATGTTAAGGAACAAATTGAGGAGAGTCTAGTGTTTTTGAGAAATCAACCGAACAATATCAAAACATTGTTAAAGTGCGTGATACTTCATTCCACCGCATGGTGGAAAGAAGTATCGCACACTGTATCGATGTATCGACCGATGACGACAGTAGCAGCTGTCAATCACATGATCGACATCTTGGAGGTTGTTATAGGGCCCCCAACAGTTGTGCGCGTTGTCATAGCCATGCCAATTAACAAGATACTTACGCATTTAACAATGGTGTCTGTGCCACAGGATTTCTTAAACTACTCACTCTATATCTCTATCCACTTGATTAGGAGATGGAAGAGCGTCATCCCGGCCAGCCGAAAACCTAACTGGGGTGTGTTAGTGCTTGAGCCTACTGATTTGGAAGGCGAGCGACGATAGAGGTTTACATTCATTCGATTTCAAATGGTCCCGTACGTTTCAACCAATAATAGAGGTTTTTATTCCTTTGATTTCAAATGGATCCGAACGTGTCAACGGTCGATCTCTTAGTGACTTGCATTCACGTTTTCCCATTTATCAGCATTTGTGGTTTTGACCATATGCCAAGTCATCAATCAATGAATCAATCCAATTTCAGCTCTCTACACATGTAGTTTGCACTCAATATGTGCACATGTTTACTGCACTCCTTGTGGTGACCTACACGCAGGCCAACAAGAGCTTTCTAGGGGTGCATTTTCTCCTACCTTGCCCTTGCCACATCTCTAATTCTTTATGCTTGTACACATGTGGTTTGCCCCTGCATCCAGCTGCTCAACATTCTCATCTATCCTCCATAATCAGCTTGATGCTTGACTAAGCACGTGGCACTGTCAGCTTTGCAATGACCTCTATCCAGGCCGTCATCATTATCAACTCGCGCACATGGTTCTTCTCCCATGCCTATTTATTCCTCAATCATTTTACCATCACTCAATGTAACACCAGTAGTTGGTGGAGGATAGTGCAGTCTTCAAGTTCTCTAGTGTTTGGGCATTGGATACCACCCGTCTCCCTAGTCGTCTGGCTGGAGCAAACAGGTGAAACAAGCCATCACTCCTCTAGCCCAGACCTTGGGAAAGTTCCTAATCCCTACCTCTTTGCAATGACAAGCAATGACAGAGCCTCCTTTGTGAATGGCATAGTGCGAGCATGAACCACCTCATACAAAAGCCTGCAGATGGCCCGGCTGTGGTGGAACCGGAGTGGAGTACTAGCACACCATGGAGGTTGTCAGACGTATCCCCGTTCTCTATTTCACTCAGCATGGGGTTTCCAACTAGAATAACTGGAACAGAGCTATAGAGCAGTAAACTGCTGTGGCTATCTACAATTTTGAACCTGTAAATATCTTCTTTGATGAACAGGAGCACTTCCATGATGAAGCACATACACTCGACACTCCGTGAAACATGATAGACTACTTCTACGTTAAGTACCAAGCCCTGACATATTTCATGCCCTCCTCTGACCATACAATCAAGGAAGAGGTAATATCCATGGAATCATGAGGGATTTGTAGCTTATCTACAGCCAAGAAGAGCACATGAGTGGCGTTGAAACTGTCCAAGCCAGGGTGATGTGATCATTTTACCTTCTCTTACGGAAGTTCCACCTCCCTAGTTCTTCCATAGGCTACCTTCCTTGCCTACCACAAACTCCATTTTGAGAAACGGACTAGCCATCAAACGAGGGCTTAGATTTAAAAGCACAAGACAGTGGCCTCCATCAGCTTCGATGTGGATGTGAAGAATACCTTAAAGAAACTAACCAAGTGCAACCAATGTAGGGAAAGTCTTTTCTCAACAACTTTTCAGGTACTGCACCAAACCAACTTGGCAAACGGCTCATATGCCGGATGAGCATGAGGGGGTGCTGCCTCCCATTATCCCAGCAGAGAACGTTCCACTCTCACAAGTCCTACCACTCTCAGAGCTACTCTCTCAACAGGGCTTGCCCTTCCCACTAGCGGCACCACCTGCTCTGTGCCAATCGGAGCAGATTGCGTCACGTTCAGGTCTCTCCGCTCACCTGATTCCAGAGGACCTCACTATTGATGATCTTGATGTTTCCCTTGTGACTCATATTGTAGATTCCTCTAGCTAAAAAGAAGCTATAACATGGCCTAATGCTGCGGACTGGCATGCAGCTGCTGTTCAGGAATTTGAACAACTTCAGAAGCAAGCTACTTGGACTTTGGTTCCTTGGCCAGCTAATGCCCCAATTGTCACGTGCAAGTGGGTTTTCAAGCAGAAATTGGATGCTAATGGCGATCCTTGTCGATACAAGGCTTGTCTGGTGGCCCGTGGCTACAGCCAGGTCCTTGGAGTCAACTACTCTGAAACCTTTACGCCTGTCACAAAGTACTCTTCGATCCGCGTGATCTTGGCCCTTGCGGCTTCCAACAAGTGGCACCTTCATCAGATGGACATTATGTCCACCTTTCTTAGTGGCGACCTTGAGGAAACTGTTTACATGACCCAACCAGAGGATTTCGTTGAGCAGGGGGGGAACATCTTGTGTGCCTGCTCAGAAAATCCCTCTATGGACTCAAGCAGGCTCCGCGACAATAGAACAAAGAGATCCATGACATTTTTTGTCTCCAGAATTCCAATGGCTGCACTCCAACCACTCTGTCTAATTTCTTCACGGTCCATCCCCTCTCGGCGTCATCCTTTACGTTGACAACCTGATCATCTTTGGGCCGGCCCTCCCGGTCATCTCCACCTTTAAGCAGGAGCTAGCATTGCCCTTCAAAATGCAAGACATGGGGCAGCTGAACTACTACCTGGGGATTCAAATACACAAGGACATGTTTCAACCGCAGGTCTCCCTCTCTCAGGCCACGTGTTTTCAGCGCATGGCTGAGGAGTTCAACCTGGGTCAATCTGCCCCTATCTCCACACCTTTGGTTCCAAACCATGGGCTGACCAAGCCCCCAACACCAGACACCCTGGCCTCCTCTGCAGAAGAAAACATTTACCCCAGTATGGTAGGGTCACTCATGTTTGCTTCCGTTGGAACCCATCCTGACCTATCCTACGCAGTGGGAATTCAAAGCCAGGGCTGCAAGGTGCCTACCAAGGACCACCTAACAGCAGCAAAACGGTGCATTTGTTACCTCTACTGCACATCCACTCTGGCGATTCGCTACACCAAAACGTCGGGTCCTCTTCTCACTGGTTTTTGTGATGCAGATCTCCCCGAAGATCAGAGCAACAGTAAAACGACGTTTGGGTATGTCTTGAAAATCAACGTTGGATGAGTGTCATGGAGATCTAAGAAACAAGTAGGGTGGCCCTGTCCTCAACTGAAGCTGAATACATCTCACAATGTGAATGCACCAGAGAGGCGGCATGGCTCTGAATGCTACTCGGTGCATTGGGCTTTGAACAGATGGATCCAACCATCATCTACTGTGACAATCAAAGTGTGATTGCGCTAGCTAATGATCCTGTGCTTCACGACAGAACTAAGCACGTGAAAAGACAATTTCACTACGTGAGGGATGCTGTGGCTGAAGACGAAGTGGACATGGTCTACGTTGAAATCAAAAAGCAAGAGGCGGATGTTTTCACCAAGTCCCTGGATACGAAGCAAGACCTTGAGCTATGTGAGTGCTTGGGTCTCACTCAAGTGTAACAGCAGGAGAAGGCTGAATGAGCGCAAGCAGCAAAGCGCGGTGTAGTACGGCAGAATTTGTCCATAGCGAGGATCGCAGCATGTTGCGCTAGCACTGACCCGTGTTCCTTGTCTGATTGACTGCTTGATTGGTTGAGCGAGAAACGGACCGCGAGAGATAGAGGGGCAGTGGGATAGTACCCTGTAACCGTAATCCAGTTTTGGATATGCACAGTGAGGATCAAGAGGAAGGGCACCAGTCCAACCGCTCCTCTTCTCAAACCACTGCCTATCTACTCCTCCTTGTATGTGAAAAACTCACCACATCCGGAGATGCAAACATGAAGGGGGCAAATGAGTAAACCAGCACTCTAAGTTTTCTGACCACAAGGATTGCAACCACATAGTATGAGATTGGATCACAAAGGGGGGGATGTGGATGTATGGCATAGAATGTGTCCAAACTCATCTGTGCTGATGGGAAAAAATGGCAAGAGGGCCAGACAAGGGGTTGCCACTCTCTCCCATGACCCTCAGCCTATCTACTCTACTGCTATCTTCTTTGTGCCTCCCCTGCCCGTGGCATGTACAGTCGATCATCGACCGAGGCATCTGCTGAAGCAACGCTCGGAGCGAAGCAGCGCTAAGCTGTCCGATCGTTCATCTACGGAGGCGTCTACTGAAGCGATGCTTGGAGCCAAGAGACGCTAAGCTGTCCGGTTGATCATCAACTGAGGGGTCTGTTGAGGACTCCGTCAAGCGTGGACACTTAGCGCAAGACAAAAGGAGTTGGACTACCTCTATTTGTACTTTTTTCAGCACTAGGCAACTGCTAGACTATTCAGTAGTTTACTTTGTACCTTGTTACTTCTTAATGGTTTTGAGTGATTCTTTCATCAGTCACTCTTCTGGACTTTCCTCTTGTGTTGCAGCTACCATTCATGAGCAATTCAGGCTGACCGTGAGTTCATTGAGAACAGATGTGTGACGGATCGTTAAGTCAGGACAATCACACATAAGAGCAGAAGCAGATTGCACATTGGCTATGGACTTTTTGACCTGATGAGCATTCAAGAAACTGGCGGATCATTTTTCCCAACAATTCCTTGCCCCTTACATCTATCTCTTTGCTTTCGTTGTGCTCTCATTCTTCCACATTTTCCATTGCTTCTGTTCACTTCTACTCTCCCTTGTCCCTCACATCTACCTCTTCTGAAATGTTGGCCTTCTGGTGTCTTTGGTATCAACGTGTGGGTATTGTCATAGATTGTGATGTGAACCACTCCCCCAGGCTATGCACGTGCTGCAGGACATGGATGGTGGGACGTCAATGATCCGGCTCAAGCTCTTTTCCTAGATAGGCATAAACATGGTGTAAGTATTTTTTTCCTTAAGATTACTGTGGTAGAGTCTTCACTTCCGCATTGCTTTAGGGCTTGGAAAAAACTGAGAAAGTCATTGACATAGAAAAGAATGACAATGGTGATAAATGAACACTCAAGAAGTCACATTTGAAACTAGAAAAACTAACACCTTCTACCTATCTGCAAAAACAACACAATAGAAACATGTTTTTTGAGCAAAAAAAATCATCAGATCAATCTTATGTCAAGAACAATAATCTTTGCTTCAAACACATGAAAATTTACTTATTCATTTAAATCAATGAACTAGAATTGACCTGTAACATTGCAGGTCGTGTAAGAAAACTAGAGTCAATGGAATACGTCATGGGGAAGCCTGTTGCTCGAGGAGCAGCCTGACTGTTGCTTGAGAAGAATTTGGCCTTCTGGGAAATTGGCAGCTTGAATGCTCTTGGAGGGGCAGTTTTCCTACTGCTCAAGGGACCTTTTTGCCAAAACATGCCATCCTCATCCATGTTCTCCATTCATGTGCGTTTTTTTTTTGGTTATATAATTTCTTCATGAAGTCACCACTGACATGTGCATGACATAAGACATAACTTCTGTTGCATTACAGGCAAAAATCTTGAGCACTAACGTTATCTAAAGACAAAGTACCTTAAAACAATAAACACTTCAAACGGTGATGCATCTTACTTAACGAGCTATCAGATAGATGTCCATTGATGGCCAAAGGGTGTCGTACATTTATCCAAAACAGCTCAGTTATTGTATTTTCTTTGTTGTCCATCACGTACATTACTCCGGTAGACATGCCTAATACAATATTGACTTGGGAGGGGGTAGGGGGGTCAGGGCATACCAACATCGCACAGAAAACAACGTACATGAAAATTTCACAAAAAAAAGGCATGTACTAACACTACACTGAAGTTATCACATGTGCCAAAATCATGCAGAAAGTATGCGAGGAACCCAGAAGCATTACAAAAATTGTGTTTATGCCACATATCATGCAGCATGGAAGCATGGCATGATTGTTCTCGTTCATAGTGGATCAGCCGGATGAACATTTGCATTTCCATGTCAGGTCGATGTCACATGCCCTGATCGAGCATGGAAAAAGGGTGGGGAGCTGATTAAACTTTGCTGTGGAGGTTGGGCAGTTTGATGCACTTATTCCACTACGTGGGGGAATGATTCCTTTTGTTCCGAGCACAGGGTGGATGGTTGCTTTTAGTACATGAGGTGCGTGGATAAGAGTCACATTTTGCAATTTTTGGGTATCTGAGTTATTTCAACCTAAAAAACATTCGTGTTTGTGAGGAGAGAATTCGAGCATTTTTCCAGTTTCAGAGGATACATACATCAGTGCATGAATTATTTGAATAATAAGATGCATTTCCCAATGACACAACAGCGAAAGAATACCCAAATCTTGGGGAGGGGGGAGGGAGTTGCAATAGGGTAGGTGTCATTGTACCTTGTTTTTGCAAAGTGCAATGAAAGTTTTGGAGTTCAAAATGTGAGACATTGCATAGGGTTGAAAAATAGTGCTGCAATTTGTGGTTGATGGCATTCAATGAATGACTCCAGCAGGTTTTTCGAAGGTACTACAAACATGTTGATCATGACTGAATTTCAGAGAAGTCACTGGATGTGTCCGACACTTTACAGAAAGAACACTCCAGTCAAAGGGTCTATGTTATCATGAGCAGCGAGTGAATACAGTAAATGCTGATGAAAAATACCTTAACAATGGTTTTATGAGGCTGGTTGCCATGAAGGCAAAATTGAAAAAAGATAGATTATTTGCACAGGAGTTTCCATATACAACTCCGACGAGAAAAACCGGCATCTCTCAGTGTGGTGAAGAATTCTTCGTGTAGAGGAGCATACACAAGGCATGCAGCATCCAACTGGCAGCAGATTATGCAACTGCCTTGTTGGAATCATCATTGTTTCTAGCCTCATTGTTTTAATTGGCTTCAACCAGGTGCAAGAACCGGCATCTCTTATGAAGATTTTGCAAATGGTCTCCAGAGGACACTGTTGGAATCCAACTGGCCAACGTGGCCTGACTGGTCCGTAGTTTCATGGATTTGTTTTTGTAACAAACATGAGACTTAAGCATACACTTTTTGGTCTCTGTATGTTGTGAGACAGGTACTTTAGCGAAGAAAAAATGGATTTTGCATTTTACTTTGGACATGCACATGATCTGAAACTACTCTTCAACAATCCAACTCACCAAACAACGCGCGATTCAGTAAACCATAGCTCGCGCTTCGTCTGCTGTGGCATGGCACATCAGCCACTCAGTTAGTGGCATGCATAGTGCCTGCTTGCCGAGGCACCTTCACACATAAAGGACCCATTAGAGTGCCTTTTTGGAGGCACAAGTGTCCTTACATTTTTCTGGTGGTTCCCCCTGCAGTTGGGGAAAGTGTTTGGAGAAGTAAGTTATTGACTTTAGTGATGGGATTTGACTTGATTCTAGTCCTATTGGCGGACCTGCAGTCAGAATGTGAACAAGTTCTTCAGTAGCAATCTCTACAAGTGAGGTGCCAACTCCAAGCATGAAATGTGGCAAATTTCCTCAATAACAAGTTGGACTTCTGATCCCGACAAACTTCAACTGGTTGGGCTTCCCACCAATTTTCACCTGGATACAGATTTGGAAACATCCTCTAGAAACGGCATGTACTTCTAGTTCAGAGACATTTTCCCGGATGGCTGTGAGTAACAAAATTTCTACAAGATTTCAGCTGCTATGCACATCCCAATTTTGAGAGCTTGAATCTCTCTTGATGGTCAATGGAAGACAGCAATTCAAAGTGTTCTAGATTAAAAAAACTTCAAATTTGATTGTCTTAGATCCATTTAATAATTTGAAGAACTCCTTGTGACTCCAGAGTTGGAAAACAGAAATGTTCCTGAAGGCCACTTCAAGAAGCACTCCCAGGAATGCAAAGGAGCAAAGCACAACAATGTTCCTCTTGCACCTTCCACGCCCGCTGCTACAATCTTGGTCCTAGTCATCTGCTGCTGCACGTTTTACCCCATTTTAGCTGGCCATTCTGAGTCTGGCTACAATGATGCCATGCCGGTCTGAAGGTTGGGTTTTGATCAAGAAATCCGCAAGCATATGCTTAATTCTTTTGTTCTGCAACGCAGCTGGTCCCTTCTCCACCATGCACAGTCATTACATACGTCGATGTGCTTTGTCTTCTTGTGATGTCCTGGGTCATTGGTCAGCGATATCGCACCAGTGTTGTCCTCCTGCACCACCATTGGCTCCAGCTACGGCATGCCAAGTTCCCCCGGCAACCTGTAGAGCCACAACTCCTAGAATCATTCGACCAACACAATGTACTGCAAAGAGTACAAGACCAGTCCCTCTACTTAGAGTGTAATAGAGCTGTTTTTCATGCCGCATGAACAAAACATGATCCCATTCACAGGCCTTCAAGCTGAGGCATGCTGTGAAGTCATCCATCTATTAGCACCTTGATGAACTTCTTAACCTGTAGAAGAAATTTCACATCTTGCATTCTTTTCCCTCCGACACCTCCACCACCTCTGACACCTCAGTGTAGAATTCTTGTCAAAAATCACATCCTTCTTCATTTATACTTTGTGGATCTGTACGTCATTTGTGGCGGCCACTATGAGGATTACCAGGATACCTGAGAACTCACTGACAAGAGCAAACTTCTCATCAAAGTTCCCACCTTTGTGCTGCAAGTACTCCTTGCCCACTAGCCTTTTCAAGAATAACCACTTGGAGCTAATGACATTGGCATCTTGTGGTTGCTTCATGAGCTCCCACATGTCCATTCCAAATTGGACGCCAGCTCTGACCTCACAGTGGCTTCGCATGGCTCGCCCTCAGTCTGTGCAAGTGCTTCTTGCATGGTTGTTTGTTCTATTGATGCAATTTACACACATTGTACGATCCCAACCCATCATCATGTCCTCCAGCTACGACTTGCTTTTGTGTTTTTGTTCTCGTTCTTGTCAAGAATCTCCGCACCCTTCATCATGTCCACCAGCGCAAAGCCTGTTCCTGTGAACTGCTGGATGGGCTGCTGCATTTTTTATAACTATCCTGTTGCCTTTGCTGCTCGCCTTCTGCCCCATTTGAACTGTCGTCTACTACAACGTAGTCTCAGAATAAGTCAGCAATGCTGTTTGAGACATCAAGGACCCATCAAACGGCCTTTCTAGGATCCCTGCACGTTGTTACATGTATCTCTCCTATGACCACATGAGCTCTTCAAAAAACTCAAAGAGCGTACAAAATCACAAACACACACACACACACACACACACAGACACACACACGCGCACACACACACACACACACACACGCACACACACACACACACACAGAGAGAGAGAGAGAGAGAGAGAGAGAGAGAGAGGGAGAGGGAGAGGGAGAGAGAGAGAGAGAGAGCGCAAGAGAGAAAGACAGAGATAGAGAGAAAGAGAGAGAGAGAGAGATAGAGAGAGAGAGAGAGAGATAGATAGAGAGAGATAGAGAGAGAGAGAGAGAGAGAGAGGAAGGGGANATTCTCGTTCACAGTGGATCAACCGGATGAACATTTGCACATTTGAGAGAGATAAATTGAGGAGGGCAGAGAGAGAGAGAGAGGGAGAGAGAGAGAGAGAGAGAGAGAGAGAGAGAGAGAGAGAGAGAGAGAGAGAACAGATCTTCATAGCGTTGTTCACTAGGTGCTCCTTTGTATGAAGCTACAGCATTCTGTACGTGAGAATATGTGGGGATTATCTCTCGTTCTGCAGGAAATGCCCTGGTCATGCCATCGCATGGAAGCTGTGGAAGGAAGAATAGCTTGGGTGTGACTTCTTACTTTTTGATCAGAGTGCAAAGATTAATCAACACTGAAGGCCTAGTTTTGTTTTCTTCCTCCACCCATCGCCATTAGAAATCATGTTTTCATCTCACGGAGGAACTACCAAAGAAGTACAGTGCAATGGAATCTACATGGTGCAATGGTTTACTGCAAGTGGAAAGTGGCATTTGTGGAGAATGTTGTGAAAGCTGAGCATGTGGGATTGAGTATCCTTCACCCTGTTATGTGCGTGTGTATTGTTGTGGTGAGTATGTCATGTTGAAGCATTGCTTACCTGATAAGGTCATGTCATAAGACCTTGACTGGAAAGCAATACTGAAAGGCTGTGTGTGATTTGTGGGGAGCATGTTTAATTTCTGCTAGGCAACCATTATGTACTGAAATTGACAAACATCATGGGGAGAAAGTTGGGAAATAGATAAGGAGGTAACCCAATTTACGATCCATTGTACCGTGCTGATTTTTTATATTGTCCTTTGAAATAATTTATGACCTGTAGTCTTGATTCGTTCTCGGGTCTAATTAATTCCTTGTACTTTAATTAGGCGAAATGACTTCAATGTGTTGTCTTAAACTCGTTTTTTTTCGGTCCATCTATCAGTCTTTTTCATGTCCTGTGTTCGCGATTTCTGGTGTCGATGCCCATCCGACACTGGAAATCAAGCAATCGCGTGACTGATCCACGTCACGCGACCGCACTTTGGTTTTTGTTCGGCTCGCTAGGTTCGAGCGAGGCCAAACAAATTAATAAACTGTATTCGTTTTAGGTCAAAAAATATTGGAAACAAAGCCAAATGAATGAATTCGTCGTCCCCGAATACATGTTTATTATCGAAATGAAAAATCAGTAGGGTAATCTGTTTTTCCCAGCCCTGGCACATGCGTTGTGGAAAGCGACTTTGAATCCATTTCTGAAGGAAGTGCCATCAATGTCCTGCGTGCCTCAGCAGTTGTTGCAGACTGCTTGCACACATTCAGTTGTCGACGCCATGGTGTACGAGTTGCCATTTGCATAGACCAGCTTTGCGCTGCAGACCCTCCGTGCAAAAACCGTCGCATATGTCACAGAGACAGTCTGGCCTCCGTAGATCTGTATGTTGCCATTAGTACCCTGGTTGAAGGCCATCTTGGAGTAAGCATACAGGTCAGTCTGGTCATAAACGTACTGGTAGAGCGTTGGACCCAGCTGGTACTGAGTTGGGTTGGGGTTAGGGTTGGAGGTGCCGTATGGTGCAGCTTCATTTTGGAAGTCCACACAGTTTCCAAAGATGGCAGGGCTGACAAGGTTGTAGCCGCAGTTGTTGGTGAAGGTCATGTTGTACACGCTGTTACCAAGCAAATCCCAAGGGCCGAGGTAGTCATATGCGATATAGATCTCGTTTTTGCCACAGTCTGCAATAGCAACAGCATTCCATGGTCGAGTAGGCATTCGAGTGAAATCAGGGGTACAATTTCCAGGCAGGGAAGAGGAGGAGATCGAAGAGGAAGACAAACCTGTCTGGCATATACAGTCAGATGTGCTTGGGACATGCAGTGCACATGCATTGGAGTAGGTGTTGAAGGTGCGAAGCAGCCCTCCCAAGACACATGCAAAAGCAAGACCAAGGACGAGGGAACGAGGCTCTTCTTCTCTCTCCAGTAGGAGGGAGAAGAGCTACTAAAGTATAGTGAAGGCGAGGAAAGATCCTTAGATAAACTAGAACCCGCTGGCAAGTGAAAAGCAGACATTGCATTGTGTGACGGCTTCACTCACTTGACCACACGAGGTCCTTGCGTCGGTGCAGAGGTGTATCGTGAACCTGGATGCCAAGGATGCCCTGCTGGCGCTGCTCCTCTGTTGGCTTCACAGCGCCTCTGAGCAGCCGCCTCACACACTCCACCGTCTGCTTAGCATTGGCAGCGCGGCTGGCGTCCTCCACCTCGGAGGGAAGGGTTGCGGTTGATGTTGTTGCGCCAGTTGCAGATTCAGCGTGAGTGACATGAGTCAGCAGGAGTGGCGAGAGCACCACGAGAGCAAGCAGAGCCATGTTTGCAGCGCACTGGTTAGATGGAGCCATCGGAGAGACGATGGTACACTATTGTTCTCCAAAGTGAAGGCAGCGGATGATGAGTTACGAGAGCAGCTCCTCCATTTGTAGTGTGGAGTGGGCTCAACCATTCTAGGCGCGCTTGGCGCCTAAACTCGCGTGTCGCACTCGCCCTTGTGGTACGTCAAGGCTCCAGGACGCCTCTCGCACCTCATTTTTGTTGCTTTCGTGGCATTGACGAAAAAGTGCTTTTCATTGCCGACTCAGCATTTCCGAAGCGTTGTGGCGGTGTGGGATTTGAACCATCATCTGAGATGATTCATCTAACGTCAAGCTCCCAAACGACGGTGCACGCCCCACAAACAAGCCGATGGCGCGACGCCAACCCCACCCTCCGCTGTCCCCCCCCACACCAGAGCACCCAAGATCCTTGTTCGGTTAGCTGTAAGGGCGCGACCTGACCCTCCCTGCATTACACGACGCATCAGCCCAGCTAGGGACCCCAGGCGTCGGAGGTCGCACGCGCCGCGGATGTCACAAGTAGTGCATTTTCCCGAAGTCATCTGGCCGGGTTGGACCAACCCAGCGCGTCGTCCACGAGGGATAAATCCTGTTGGTCCCTCATCAGGCGTTTTCGGTCCGTTGGCTGAGCATGTCGCGCACAGTGCATCGCAGACACGCAGTGAGAGAAGGTTACGGACGGAACGAGAGATGTTCACCTAAGCACCAGACGACAAGACCTGTCCGGGCTCTAGGAGAAATGCAGCGACAAGCCAGTGGCCAGTTCGTTAGCTGTACCAATAACTGGTCGGACCGTCGAAGTGCAATCGACACACGTGCAAGGGGACTTTGCTCTTGATCGTGAAGGGCCAGATTGCCGACATATCCAGGCGACCTGCTCTACACACCCTACAAAATTTTCAAGGGCGGTTTTGCGCGACGCCTTAGCCGACACGGTTTGAGTCGTGCCATGCCGCGGCAGTCAGATTCGTACTTCATAAAGTTACGTTCTACATCGGCTGGGGCTGGATGGGCTTGACGAGGAGGATTTTGCTTTCGCGAAAATACTGCGCCGCCATACCTTCCTCAAAGCGTGCACCTATACGGTAGCGTTCCAGGCGTTCAACTTTGCATGCCTGCGTTTCAGGCTATGAATCCGCGGTGCCTGAACGTCTAAAATTCATTCGATATGTCAATACCCCATTTTTAGTCTGCCGATTACCTGCATATGGAGAGGATTTGTTCCCGCCCAGTAAATGGGAGAAGTTCGGGATCCGTTTTCTGCCTTTTGTCTCCTGCGAAGTACGAATTTAGTCAAAGACGTAGAGAATGTGACGATAAACGGAGGCATTGTGGGAGACTATTCTATCATACTTTCAACCACATTATGAGGTTCGGTTTGACATATTTACAATAGAGTTTTCTTGGGGGTCTCTGCCAGTCGTATGTCCTTGCCTACATACGACAGGATGGTGAATGGGGATTCACGGGTGGGGGGAAGGGGTGTGGTCGTTGTGGGGGGGGGGTGGCTACTTATTGCGGACGAGGACCCCCTGCAACACTGACGCTTTGTGATGGCCTAATGAAAAATGAACCGGACCACTCCAATGTAAATACAATGTTGAATAATGATCCTCTCTGAGAGCCGAGAAGGAGACATCCCCGACACCCCAGTCGTCAATCGGCATCTGTCCAATGGACGGCTAGAGACAAATTTAATGAATGGAAACAAACTATGACCGTTAATCTATTGTATATATCGACGGCTTACGTCACTCGCCATGTTGAGCATTGGGCGCTGGCCGTCGATCTATTAGTGGGAGGTGTTTTTTTTTCCCATGTCTGTTCGTGAACACCAAGGTTAGCCATTGTCACTGGGTCGTGTTTTTCTTGCTTACTTATATGCTTATCTCTGTGGAAAACCTGGCAAAGAAGTCGTTATATCCGATGTAGGAAGAAATCTCATATACAGGTATTTTGCATAA
Organism: Penium margaritaceum; assembly: GCA_023375785.1. Lineage (NCBI taxonomy): Eukaryota > Viridiplantae > Streptophyta > Zygnematophyceae > Desmidiales > Peniaceae > Penium > Penium margaritaceum. The sequence goes on along the minus strand of SZWC01014141.1, from coordinate 22,634 downwards.
AAAAAATAGACAGTGTGTACACCAAGAAAGAGCTTTGCGTATCTTTCTGCCTGGTGAAATTCCGGTTGCGGTCAACCCTTTTCGTGAAACTCTCAACACGAGCACCTTCAGTACGAGTTCGTGATGTCAACTGAGAGAAATAAGTTTTGCCATCGTCGGGGGGTTGCGCGTACCCTACCGAGTTGGCCCTGGTAGATCGCATAACCGCCCCATTGCTTTTCACACTTGGCAGTAGTTTGGGGTGCAAATTGTCGTCTGGACTCGTCATGCTGTTTGTCTCTTTTGCTCCCTGCATGTTCTTGGACCAATTTTCATGCGTCAAGACCAATCCAGTCTACTAACAGGTCTACTTCATCATTGGGCTGGGTTGTCTCGCGGATCGGTGGCCTACTTCGGGGAAGGTTCTTTACATCAAAGACGAGGACTGGAAAAATGGCGTGGAACACACGATTCAAGCTGTTTGCGCGGGGTTGAGGACCGTATTAATCCGCGACGAGGAACAACCAGCATGACCCTTGACAAAAGCTGATGGATTACAGCATGTCCACCAAAGTTGAGGGATGAAAAGGCTTTTCATGCCCATCCAGCCTCACTCATTAATTACTTGAATGGCCGGTACGGATTCTCATTCTTTTTTTACGGGTTGACCGCAATAGGAAATTTGCAGGTCGAAGAGGTTCGCTAATATCCAAGGAGCGAAGCCACCTCTCTATCAGTATTTTTGTTAGACACCCAGAGGGTACAGGAATGTAGAAGTTTGGTTCTCACCTTTTACATGTCCAGAGATATTTGTGCGCTGGAGGATCTTGTCCGTACTTATTGTACCGTTTTGATGTACACAAACAGTCGTGTCAGCGGGAAAAATATAAGAGGATGGGGGACTCATCTGTCAAATGCATTGCAATCCCATGTTTTGGACATTTTCGCTATTCCATCGTAAAATCCGCTCTCGCATGCCTTAACTTATCACACTTTTCATTACTGAATGGCAAAAACCAGGTTTTTCGCACGGTAGATGAGTACAAACGCCGCACACATTTTCATAAGCTGAAGGCAAGAAATACATATTTCTCAGTCGACGGCACCAGGCGAATATACATAGAGTCGCAGGTTTGCTACGAAATCAAGTCAACGTGTAACCATTTCACGAACGAATTTAGAAAGCCAGACACCTGGCAATGAAAGGGAGATCATTGACCGGATGGCTGAGCACTGCGGGTCAAGTAAGGCGGCGTAGCATTTCCTTGAATTTTAAAGGACTTTGGATCCCTCAACTAGGGCAAGTTGACGAATGTATGTAGTGCGGAACTTTAAAACATGCACACCCAACGTATGTGACTGTAACCCGCACGTGCACTGATAACATGAGACAAGAATCACATAACGTCCTTATTTTGCGTGTAAACGTTACTTGAATTTTTTTTGCGTCAGCATGATGTCACATGCATGGCACGTCAGAGTGCTCATTATAACGCTAAGTGGAATACAACACAAAACTTCGATGTTTCACAAGGATGAGATGTGGAGAAGTAGACAATTTGAGGAGCTGGGAAAATGGAATAATTCTATGAAGCAGGAAGTGTACTTTGATGACAAGTGTTAAACATGTTGAGCGCATATGACAAAAATCATGTGTTGGGTCTTCGTCGCACATGCTGAATGGTGCATGCGACGTCAGCCGTGAGTGGTTGCTTGGAGAAACGCCAATGAGAAGGAGGTTTTGAGAATGTTAAGACACAAATTGAGGAAAGTCTAGTGTTTTTGAGAAGTCAATCAATCAAAACATCAATGAAATGCGCGACACCTCTTTCCACCGCATGGTGGAAAGAAGTATCGCACACTATATTGATGTATCGACTGGTAACGATGGTAGCAGCCGTCAATCACATGATCGACATCTTGGAGGTTGTTATAGGGCTCCCAACTGTTGTGCTCGTTGTCATAGCCATGCAACTTACCTAGATACTTAGCCCATGGTGTCTGGGTCAGAGTATTTCTTTGGTTACGAACTCTTTATCTTTATCCACTTCATTAGGAGATGGAAGAGCGACATCGCTCTGAGGCGAAAACCTAACTGGCGCCTATTAGTGCTTGAGCTTACTGATGTGGAAGGGAAGCGCCGATAGAGGTTTGATTTCAAATGGTCTCGCACATGTCAGCCGATGATATAGGTTAACATTCCTTTGATGTCAAATAAACATATGCCAAGTCATCAATCAATGAATCAATCCAATTTCAACTCTCTACACATGAAGTTGGCACTTGATGTCTGCACGTGTTTACTGCACTCCTCGTGGTGACCTACACCCAGGCCAGCAAGAGCTTTCTAAGGGTGCGTTTTCTCCTACCTTGCCCTTGCCACATCTCTACCTCTCCACTCTTATACACATGTGGTTTGCCCCTACATCCAGCTGCTCAACATTCTCATCTATCCGCCATAATCAGCTCGATGCTTGACTAAGCACGTGGTACTGTCAGCTTTGCAATGACCTCTATCCACGCCGTCATCATTTTCAACTCGCGCACATGGTTCTTCTCCCATGCCTATTTCTTCCTCAATCATTTAACCATCACTCAATGTACCACCAGCAGTTGGTGGAGGATAGTGCAGTCTTCAAGTTCTCTAATGTTTGGGCATCGGATACCGCCCGTCTCCTTGGTGGTCTGCCTGGAGTAAACGGGTGAAACAAGCCATCACTCCTCTGACCCAGAACTTGGGAAAATTCCTAATCCCCACCTCTTTGCAATGACAAGAAATGACAGAGCCTCCTTTGTGCATGGCATAGTGCGAGCATCAACCGCCTCATACAAAAGCCTGTAGATGGCCCGGCTGTGGTGGAACCGGAGTCAAATTTTAGCACACCATGGAGGTTGCCAAACGTATCCCCATTCTCTATTTCACTCAGCATGGGGTTTTCAACTACAATCATTGGAACAGAGCTATGGAGCAGTAAACTGCTGTGGCTATCTGCATTTTGAACTTGTAAACATCTTCTTTCATGAATAGGAGCACTTCCATGGTGAAGCATGTACACTTGACACTCCGTGAAACATGATAGACTACTTCTACGATGAGTACCAGGCCCTGACCTATTTCATGCCCTCCTCTGACCATACAATCCAGGAAGAGGTGATATCCATGGAAACATGAGGGATTTGCAACTTATCTACAGCCAAGAAGAGGACATGAGTGGCGTTGGAACTGTCCAAGCCGGGGTGATGTGATCATTATACCAACTCCTATGGAGCTTCCACCTCCCTAGTTCTTCCACAGGCTACCTTCTAGGCCTTCCACAAACTAACCATCAAACGAGACTGAAAAGCACAAGGCAGTGCCCTCCATCAGCTTCGATGTGGGTGTCAAGAATACCTTAAAGAAACTGACCAAGTGCAACCAATGTCGGGAAAGTCCTTTCTCAACAACGTTTCAGGTACTACACCAAACCAGCTTGGCATTTGGCTCCTGTTCCTCTGATTTTTGGACTGACCATCAAGTTATTCCTTCATAATATGTCATTTGACACCTATGACAAGCTAGAGAAATAGCGAGACAATAGCTTACTATCTTGCTTATTAGCAAGAAAATCAGCCATTTTCTTGTGATCTTGTCCTTTTTTTTCTTTATACGTAGAAGATGTTGATTACGTCTAAGTTAACCCAGAGCAGTTCTCTTCATCTTGTTTGCCTTTGGCTCCACGGCCATCACCACTGTGTCTTTTCTCTGCCTCTCTTAACTCGCTTAGTCTTCCCCATCTAATTTCTTGGCATTCTCTTGTAGCCGCTCGCTAGACAACAACTCGACATTTGATCCACGAGCTGCGTGGAAGGCACTGGAACAAAGATATGAGAAATTCAGTAACGTGGAGCTCAGCATCCTACTCAAGGAATTTCATCAGCAAAAGATGGCAGAAAGCACTCGTCTGGAAGACCATATAACCTATATCAAAACACTGGCCAGCAGAATCACAAGTATGCGAGAAGTAATTTCTGAACGCGTTTTAATCCTAACCCTGCTCAGTGGGCTCCCAAGCAGGTTTAATTCTACAGTGGAGAGTTTACTAACCTTTCAAGAGCAAGGAAGACTCTTTGATAAACGACTAAAAGCTCTTGAAGCAGGCCAAGCAGGAGGTGCAAATGCAAATCAACAAGTTTCGCACTAGTGGCAGCAGCAGCAACAGCAGTAGCATCACCATACAAGTTGACCATGGAGAAGACATGTGATTTGCTTCTTCACACTAAAGCAGGGGGGGAGTCAGCTCTGTACACCTCACTCCAGAATCAGCAACAGAAAAAGTATGAAAGCTATGGGAATGGACAAGGATACGGAGAAAGGCGTTTGGCATCACCTCGAGGCCAAGACAATAGACCCCATCAACATCATGAACTACTTTTTATCCTGAAAACATCAGAAACCAAGGACCAGGGGCTCCTGAGCTTAATCGCTTTGCCAACGTGACCTGCTGTAAGTGTGGCAAGAAGGGGCATACCTTTTGAGTTTTCTCCCTACCTCTTTGAGGCCTACCGCAAAAACAATATGCTCTGTTAACATCTGTTGTACATGATGTGAAAGATGCAGTGACCAAGTTGGCAGAAATTGCAGCCATGCAAACAACTTCAAGAGAGGCAAGAACCACTAAGCAACCTCAAGAGAATCTTAAACTGCTCAACTCTATGAGTGGCTTTCCACAAATCACACAAAAGTATCACTCAGCATATCTGTCAACCTCGAAATCCACCTTCAACACTGATGACCACAGTCATTTGGTTCTGGAGGAAATGACATCCTGTTCAAATGACAGCGCATTCCTCCTCGCAGCCGGCATCCTTGCTTGGATAATTGACTCTGGATGTACTTGACATATTACGTGCCACAAAAGCTAGTTCACTGACTGCAAAGATCTGGCACCACCAAAGGCAGTCCGTATCGGTGATGGACGAGTTACACCTGCAATAAGGATTGGGACAGTTCGTTTTGCAATTGAACTGGAAGGTAAAACTACCATTCATCTATTCACGGATACCCTCTATGTCCTCGACCTTGCTGCAAATCTCCTCTCAGTGGGCAGACTCAATGATAAGAGTTTGAAGGTCACCTTTGATATTGACAAGAGCTGCAAAGTATGTACAAAGGATGGGAAAACCACAGCCGTGGCACGGTGACAAGGACATCTGACAATTTTCGACACAAAACCACCACCGCCAGCGTTATGAGCACCAACAGAACCAGAGGTGGCCTTTGCTGCCACCACCACCTCCAACCCCATCTAAAAAATCCCTACTTCACTTCAGCCACTAGACACATCCCTTGCAGCCCTCTGGCATCAGCGTCTCGGCCACGTTGTTCATCAGACCCTGAGCAACATGGTGACCAAGGGTCTGGTCCATGATCTTCCCAAATCACTCAATAATCCCCCAGAGAAACCGTGCAGAGGATGTCTTGCAGGAAAGCAAACTCAAGCATCATTTCCTACATACTCTGAATATACACCACGCTGTAGCTTGAGCTGGTCCACATGGACTTATGCTACCTCAAGGAAAGATCAATGCCTGGCAAGGACTACGTTCTGATCATTCTTGACCACTACACGCACTAAGTCTAGGTCAAGTTTCTGCGCTACAAGTCTGAGGCCCCAGACATCATTATGTCCTGGATCCGGGAGATTGAAAACCAAACCAAGACCTCAGTCAAGAAGATCTGCAGTGATAATGGAGGAGAATTTGTCAATGCCACCCTGAAGCGGTTCTACGTCAGCAAGGGCATCATCCATCAAACAACAGTGCCCCTCAGCCCACAACAGAATGGGAAAGCAGAACAGATGAACTGAGCACTTCTTGACCGCGCACGTACCTTGCTTCACACTACAGGCTTCTCAGCCAAACTCTGGGCAGAGGCCATCTCCACAGCTGCTTACACAACTAACAGACTTCCCAAAACAAAGTTGCCTGTAGGTTGTGGTACACCATATGAAGCCTGGAGTGGGCACCGTCCCAACGTCAGCTACTTTTGCATCTTCAGCTGCACAGCTCACCCATGGCTTCATCCAGAGAAATGCACCAAGCCGGGATCCCATACCAAAAAGGGGTATCTTCTTGGCTATGCAGAGGGCGGCAACGCCTACTGCCTGTGGGAAAATGAAACTAAGACAGTCTTCCGCAGCCGCAGTGTCATGTTTGATGATTCCTTTGAAGACTGCACCATCTCCACCATACTCCCATCACGCACATCGATCACTGCCCTGGATGATGCTATCAACTTCAACAAGAATCTGCAAAAATTCTCTATGGATCCAACGCCGGATGAGCATGAAGGGGTGCTGCCTCCCATTATTCCAGCAGAGCACGTTCCGCTCTCACAAGTCCTGCCACTCTCAGAGCTACTCTCTCAACAGGGCTTGCCCTTTCCACCAGCTGCACAACCTGCTCTGTGCTAATCAGAGCAGATTGCTTCACGTTTGGGTCCCACCGCTCATCTGAGTGCAGATGACCTTACTGCTGATGATCTTGATGTTGCCCTTGTGACTCAGATAGTAGATCCCACCAGCTACAAAGAAGCTATGACACGGCCTAATGCTGCAGACTGGCATGCAGCTATTATTGAGGAATTTGAACAACTCCAGAAGCAAGCTACTTGGACTGTGGTTTCCTGGCCAGCTGATGCCCCGATTGTCACATGCAAGTGGGTTTTTAAGCAGAAATTGGATGCTCATGGCGATCCTTGTCATTACAAGGCTTGTCTGGTGGCTCGTGGCTACAGCCAGGTCCTTGGAGTCAACTAATCTGAAATCTTTGCGCCTGTCGCAAAGTACTCTTCTATCCGCGTGATCTTGGCCCTGGCAGCCTCCAACAACTGGCACCTTCATCAGATGGACATTAAGTCTGCCTTTCTGAATGGCGACCTTGAGGAAACTGTTCACATGACCCAACCAGAGGGTTTTGTTGAGCAGGGGCGGGGGGGGGAGGGGGAACATCTTGTGTGCCTGCTCAGCAAATCCCTCTATGGACCCAAGCAAGCTCCATGACAATGGAACAAAAAGATCCATGAGTTTTTTTGACTCAAGAACTCCAACGGCTGCACTCAGACAACTCTGTCCAATTTCGTCACGGTCCATCCCCTCTCGGCATCATCCTTTACGTTGACGACCTGATCATCTTTGGGCCGGCCCTCCCGGTCATCTCCACCTTTAAGCAGCAGCTGGGCATGGGGCAGCTGAACGACTACCTGGGGATTCAGGTACATCATGACATGTTTCAACCGCAGGTCTCCCTCTCTCTGGCCACGTATGTTCAGCGCATGGCCGAGGAGTTCAACCTGGGTTAATCTGCCCCTATCTCCACACCTTTGGTTCCAAACCATGGGCTGACCAAGCCCCCAACACTAGACACCCTGGCCTCCCCTGTTGAAGCAAACATTTACCCCAGTATGGTAGGGTCACTCATGTATGCTTCCATTGGAACCCATCCTGACCTATCCTACGCAGTGGGAATTCTAAGCCAGGGCTGCAAGATGCCTACCAAGGACCACCTGATAGCAGCAAAGCGGTGCATCCGCTACCTCCGCAGCACATCCACTCTGGCGATTCGCTACACCAAAACGTCGGCTTCTTCTCACTGGTTTTTGTGATGCAGATCTTCCGGAGATCAGAGCAATAGTAAACTGACATCTGGGTATGTCTTCAAAATCAACGGTGGAACAGTGTCATGGAGATCTAAGAAACAAACAGGGTGGCCCTAACCTCAACTGAAGCTGAATACATCTGAAAAAGTGAATGCACCAGAGAGGCAGAATGGCTCCGAATGCTACTCGGTGAATTGGGCTTTGATCAGATGGATCCAACCATCATCTACTGAGACAATCAAAGTGTGATTTTGCTGGCTAATGATCCTGTGCTTCACGACAGAAGTACGCACGTGAAAAGACAATATCACTACGTGAGGGATGCAGTGGCTGAAGGTGAAGTGGACATGGTCTACGTTGAAACCAAAAAGCAAGACGCGGATATCTTCACCAAGTCCCTGGATGCAAAGCAACCCCTTGAGCTATGTGAGCGCTTGGGTCTCACTCAAGTGTAACAGCAGGAGAAGGCTGAATGAGCGCAAGCAGCAAAGCGCGGTGTAGTACGACAGAATTTTTCCATAGCGAGGATTGCAGCATGTTGCGCTAGCACTGACCAGTGTTCCTTGACTGCTTGACTGCTTGATTGGTCGACCGAGAAACTGACCAAAAGAGAGAGAGGGGCAGTGGGACAGTATCTTGTAACCGCAATCCAGTTTTGGATATGCAGAGCGAGGATCGAGAGGAAGGGCACCAGTCCAACTGCTCCTCTTCTCAAACCACTGCCTATCTACTCCTCCTATGTTAAAAACTCACCGCATCCGGAGATGCAAACATGAAGTGGGGCAAATGAGTAAACCAGCACCCTAACGTTTTAGACCAGAAGGATTGCAACCACACACACTGAGATCGGATCACAAAGGGGGGAATGTGGAGAGATGGCTTAGAGTGTGTCCAAACTCATCTGTGCTAATGGGAAAAAATGGCAAGAGGGCCAGACGAGGGGTCGCCACTCTCTCCCCTGACTCTCAGCCTATCTACTCCACTGCTATCTACTTTGTGCCTCCCCTGCCCGTGGCATGTACGGTCCATCATTGACCGAGGCATCTGCTGAAGCAACGCTCGGAGCGAGGCAACTCTAAGCTGTCCGGTCGATCATCGACCGAGGCGTCTACTGAGGCAACACTTGGAGCCAAGAGACGCTAAGCTGTCCGGTCGATCATCGACCGAGGCGTCTGCTGAGGACTCCGTCGAGCGTGGACACTTAGCGCAAGACAGAAGGAGCCGGAATACCTCTACTTGCACTTTTTTCAGCACTAGGCAGCAGCTAGACTATTTAGTAGTTTGCTTTGTACCTTGTTACTTCTTAATGGTTTTGAGTGATTCTTTTATCAGTCACTCGTCTGGACTTTCCTCTTGTATTGCAGCTAACATTCATGAGCAATTCAGGCTGACCGTGAGTTCATTGAGAACAGATGTGTGACAGATTGTTAAGTCAGGACACTCACACATAAGAGCAGAAGCAGATTGCACATTGGCAATGGAGTTTTTGACCTGATGATTATTCAAGAACCTGTCGGATCATTTTTGCAACAATTCCTTGCCCCTTACATCTATCTCCTTGCTTTCGTTATGCTCTCATTCTTCCACATTTTCCATTGCTTCTGCTCACTTATACTGTCGCTTGTCCCGCGCATCTACTTCTTCTGAAATGTTGGCCTACTGGTGTCCTTGGTATCAACGTGTGGGTATTGTCTTAGATAGTGATGTGAACTGCCCCCCCCTAGGCTATGCACATACTGCAGGACATGGAGGGTGCGACGTCAATGATCTGGCTCAAGCTCTTTTCCTAGATAGGCACAAACATGGTGTAAGTATTTTATTTCTTAAGTTTACTGTAGTAGAGTCTTCACTTCCGCATTGCTTTAGGGCTTGGAAAAAAATGAGAAAGTCATTGACATAGAAAAGAATGACAATGGTGATAAATGATCACTCAAGAAATCACATCTGAAACAAAAAAAACTTACACCTTCTACCTATCTGCAAAAACAACACAATATAAACATGCTTTTTGAGCAGAAAATAATCATCAGATCAATCTGATGTCAAGAATAACAATATTTGCTTCAAACACATGAAATTTTAGTCATTTAATGAAATCAATGAACTAGAATTGACATGTAATATTGCAGGACGTGTAAGAAAACTAGAGTCAATGGAATACGTCATGTGGAGAATTTGGCCTTCTTGAAACTTGGCAGCTTGAATGCTGTTGGAGGGGCAGTTTGACCACTGCTCAAGGGAAACATTTTCCCAAAGATGCCATCCTCATGCATGTTATCCATTCATGTGCGTTTTTTTATGTCTCCATGAAGTCACCACTGACATGTGCATGACATAAGACACAACTTTTGTCACATTACAGGCAAAAACATTGAGCAATAACGTTCTCTAAAGACAAAGCATCTTAAAACAATAATCATTTCAAAAGGCGATGCATCTTACTTAACGAGCTATCAGATAGATGTCCATTGATGGGCAAAGGGTGTCGTACGTTTATCCAAAATAGCTTCGTTATTGTATTTTCTTTGTTGTCCATCAGGTACATTACCCCGGTAGACTTGCCTAATACAATATTGATTTTGGAGGGGAGGGGGGGGTTAGGGCATACCGACATCGCACAGAAAATAACGTACATGAAAACGTCACACAAAAAACAAGGCATGCACTAACACTCTACTGAAATTATCACATGTGCCAAAATCATACAGAAAGTATGGGAGGAACCCAGAAACATTTCACAAATTGTGTTTGTGCCACATACCATGCAGTATGGAAGCATGGCATGATTATTCTCGTTCACAGTGGATCAACCGGATGAACATTTGCACATTTGAGAGAGATAAATTGAGGAGGGCAGAGAGAGAGAGAGAGGGAGAGAGAGAGAGAGAGAGGGAGAGGGAGAGGGAGAGAGAGAGAGAGAGAGCGCAAGAGAGAAAGACAGAGATAGAGAGAAAGAGAGAGAGAGAGAGATAGAGAGAGAGAGAGAGAGATAGATAGAGAGAGATAGAGAGAGAGAGAGAGAGAGAGAGGAAGGGGAGAAGGTGGGGAGGGAGTGGGGGTGGGATCACGGGTGGGGAAGAGAGGGGGAAAGGGGGTGATGGATATGAGAGTGCCAGAATGTGACAAATACAATTTGCTCTATAAAAGTCATCTGGCATAACAGTTGCATACAAGATGTTTCAGAGATTTTAACACACTTTACGGAACTCAATTCGGAGTCCGTTTGAGTGAGATATGGATCTGCAAAGTTTGGAGATTATGGGTCGGGTTCGAGTGACAACCTGAGCACTTTGAGCTCAAAAGGCGGCAGGATTATTGGCCAGGACGACTGAGAGAAGCCTTAAAGAAGAAAAGGCGGCTGGAGGACCTCCAAGAGACTTTAAGGAAGGTGCATACAATGATTTTTGGTCGTCCAAGTGGTGTGAGACATAATTCTCTTGTGAGACAAGGTGACTGCCGCTCATCCCGCTAGGCTAGAAGATTGTGCTAGAGGGTAAACTTTGACAGAGTGTATCTCAGTGCTGCCTAGGCCAAATGAGGCATATAAGGGCTTGATAAAAAGCTATGAAATTGCAATTTCTCATTCAAGAGTCGATCTAGACATTTTCATTCACTGCAAACCTACATATTCTTTCGTACTTTCTGTCTGTGCATCTTGCAACCCCCTGTCACAAACAGTTGGTCCTGCCTAGGCGGCTGCCCCAGTTTGCATCAGTGGTATCAGAGATAGAAAAAGGCTTTGTCTCATCCTTGAGGCATTCCTTGCACTCTGTTGTATGAGAGAGCCATTTATGGGCTGAACGTTGCACTACCATGGCGAAATCCGCTTCTGTGGTGGCCGGTGTCAACATCGCCAAGTTCAAAGGCAAGAACTTCTTCAACTGGAGCAACAACATGAAGATTGTGCTGATGGAGAAGGGTCTCTGGAGCCAAGTGGATGAGAAGGAGAAGGAACCAGTAGAAAGCTCCCTCTCGCTTGTGGAGGCCCGTACTTACCGCGAGAAGCGTGACCCTAACCACCATCTACCTCCACCTCGCCAAACGGCAGCAACTCCTTGTCCGTGGCATCCACACACCAAAGGAGGTTGGGAAATATCTTGAGTCCACTTGTGCTTCCAAGTCAATCCTGGTGAATATGTAGCTGCGTCGTCACTTTCACACTGTAAAGATGGATGAGTCCGGATCCAAGATTGACTACATTAACATGGTGAAGTCTCTCTCTGACCAGCCTATTGCGATTGAGGACCCTGTCAACGAGCGTGTGCTCATGCTAACCATCCTTTCTGGCCTTCCTGGTAGTTACACTCCTCTCATCGTTGTCCTAGCCCAGCGTGGCGACAAGCTCTATCTCAACGATGTGGAGGAGAGCCTGCCATTTGAGGAGGAGCGGCGCAAGGGAGAGGAGGGCGGAAGCGGACTGGATGTCGCTCTCATCACCAACTCTAGTCATGGGGGTGGTCCTGCACCAACCAAGGACAATGGTGGAGGAGGGAAGAAGAAGGGGAGTTGCGACTACTGCAAGAAGCCGGGCCATTGGGCGCGCGAATGCCGGGAGAAGAAGGCGGACCTTGCGGCTGGAGTGGGAGCGGGAAAGCATCCCGCAGCTTCTGTTAATGCAGCAGATTGGTAGAGTGGATTTTTGACCACCATTTAGGTCCTGCACATCTCCGACAACACCGCCTACTTCTGGATCATTGACTCGTGAGCCACACGAAACATAACATGTCGCCGGGAGTGGTTCGTCGTCTACACCACCATCGAGCCTTGTCGGGTGTACATGGGGGACAATCATGTGCAAATGGCGGTTGGGGAGGGTGAGATTGTGTTTTGGGCTTCCGTTCAAGGTAAGCACGTGGAACGTCATGTGAAGTGGGTGCTCCATGTTCCGGGGCTGGCAGCTAACCTCCTCTCTGTCTCGTCTCTCATCTCCGAAGGCATGCAGGTTTGCTTTGAGAATGGTGGTTGCACCATCTCTACCCGTGTAGGCCATGTGCTTGCAAAAGCAAACAAGGAGGACGGTCTCTACCGCCTCTATGTGGCGTCGGAGAAGGAAGCCAACTCAACGTTGGCGGGGAGAGAGGGAAAACATGACATCGGCCTGTGGCACCGCCGGCTCAGTCACCTCGGCTTTGGCGCCATCATGTCCATGCAACAGATGGTCCCTTTCCTGGAGCTCAAGGGGGTTAAGCAGCCTGGTGCATCGGCTTGTGAGAGCTGCATTGAAGGGAAGCAAGCCTGCGTTTCTTTCACACGGGAAGGGAAGGGGGCGGCTGAGCTTCTCTCACTCGTTCACTCTGATTTGTGTGGTCCTATGCCATCACAATCGCTGTCCGGCAAGTTGTACTTTGTCACGTTCATTGATGACAAGTCACGGAAGGTGTGGGTGTCCTGCTTGGCTGGTAAGGATGGGTGCTCGGATGTTTTAAAGGTGTGGATTGCTGTTGCATAGAATGAGAGTGGCAGGCGGTTGAAGGTGCTTTGAGCCAATGGTGGTGGAGAGTACCTCTCCAACGACTTCCGCATCTTCCTCAAGCGTCGCGGGATCAAGCACAAGGTCACCCCACCTGGAATACCGCAGCTGAACAGCGTGGCTGAACGCGCCAACCGCAAACTCATGGAGCGTGTTTGCACCATGCTCTAAGACGCGGAGCTCCCACCAACCTTCTGGGCAGAAGCGGTCAACACTATCGTGTACTTGAAAAACCGGAGTCCCACGCGGGCCGTATCGCTGATGACACTGGAGGAGGCGTGGACAGGATGCAAGCCAATAGTGACGCACCTGAAAGTCTTTGGGTGTAGTGCATTCATGCACGTGCCTACCGGCAGCCATAACAAGCTAGACGCAAAGTCGGTGGAGGCTGCCTTCCTTGGCTACGACACCATGGGTTACCGCCTCAACAACCTCGATGCACGCAACATCATCCTCAGACGCGACGTTGTCTTTCAAGAGGACATGAAGGGCTGGACTTGGAGCCTGATGTCTGCAATTCCATTTGCTCCCACACTTGTACTTAACGTGCGAGAAGATCCGGTAGCAGAAGAAGACGGCGCGGAATATGGCGGTGACAGCGGTAATGACAAGGATGTGGAGAGATCTGGGAAGGAGAAGGAGCCAGCAGCCGAATCTAATGAGGAGGAGCAACAAAGCAACATACAGTAGCTGCCATGACGATCCACACACATCAACAAAGGTGCAAAAGATAGTGGGGAGCCTGTGAGGCGATCCGAATGCCTCGCAAGCAAAGGGAGGCCGTTGGAGGAGCTGGTGAACCTGTGCACCGTTCCACCACCAACGGAGCCGTCTGACCTCGAGCTTCTCTTCATCACAGTCACCGATGACTTGGCCACATTTGTTGAAGATATTGTGGCCAGTGGCAGGTTGCGGTGGCAGGTTGGCATGCCGCAGCAGACGAGGAGTATGGTGCGCTCATGAAGAACGACACCTGGAACCTCGAGGAAGCTCCACGTGATAGCTGGGTGATCAGGTGCCGGTGGATCTTCAGGCGCAAGCGTGGTGCGGATGGTAAGGTGCTCAGGTACAAAGCACGGCTGGTTGCAAAGGGGTATGCGTAGACTGAGAGTGTGGCTTACAATGAGACATTTGCACCTGTCGCAAAGTTCCCATCCATCCGAGCAATCCTAGCTCTTGCTGATGCTATGGACTGGGAGGTGCACCAAATGGATGTGACTTCTGCATTTCTGAATGGTGACCTTGAGGAGGATGTGTACATGGAGCAGTGGTTTGTGGTGAAGGGAAAGGAGTATTTGGTGTGCAAGCTTGTGAAGGCCCTCTACGGCCTGAAGCAAGCCCCGCGAGCATGGTACCACAAGATGGATGAGCAGCTTGCTGGCCTTGGCTTTGTGCGCAGTGAAGCTGACCATGCAGTCTATGTGCGCACACAAGAGGCAAGCCAGGTCATCATCTTGGTCCATGTTGATGATGTGTTCATTGCATCTGACTCCAAGTCTCTTTTGGACGATGTGAAGCAAGCCCTTGCTGCCACGTTCGACATGAAGGACATGGGAGAGCTCAGTTACTACCTTGGCCTTCAGGTCAAGCGCGACCGGCAGCAGCAGACTTTGGAGCTGACGCATAGCATGTACGTGAGCAACATTGTTAAGCGCTTCAACATGGCAGGAGCGCACAAGGCCGCTAAACCACTGGAAGTAGGAGCGAAGCTGAGCATGAGGCAGACTCCCCACGGCAGGCAAGAGAGCAGCCGCATGGAAGCAGTGCCGTACCAAGCAACAGCTAGGAGCCTCATGTACGCAGCAGTCGGCAAGCGCCTCGACATCAGCCAAGCAATGGGATTTCTCAGCAGGTTTTGTGTGAATCTGGGTGTGCCGCATTGGGAGGCGGTTAAGCGGATATTGCGCTACTTGGACAGCAGCAACAGCCTTTGCCTCACCTTGAACGGAAACAACATCCCCATCCTCATTGGCTATAGTGACGCAGATTGGGGAGGTGACCTGGACACAAGGAGGTCAACCAGTGGGTTCGTGTTTGTGCTCGGGGGAGGTGCAATCAGCTGGAGGAGCAAGAAGCAAGAGTGCGTTGTCGTCTCCTCCACCGAAGCAGAGTACATCGCCCTGAGTAAAGCAGCAAAGGAAACTGTGTGGCCGCGTGAGCTGTTAGCACGCCTTGGACACCAGCAAACCACAGCCACCACAATCTATTGTGACAACATGAGCACCATTGGTCTGACAAAGAACGCCGAGTTTCACGCCCGCACCAAGCACATCGACTTGCGGTACCACTTCATCCGCGAGCTTGTGGCAAAGCAGGTGGTGCAGATCAAGTTCTTCCCTTCAAGCATGATGCTGGCAGACTTTCTGACCAAGCCGCTTGTAGCACACTGCTTTCAGCAGCTGAGGGGACAGTGCGGACTTGTGTGATTTTTATTCTTGCAAAGTGGGAGAGTGATGGATATGAGAGTGTCAGAAAGTGGCAAAAATAGGTTGCTTGATAAAAATTATCTGGCATTACAGTTGCTTAGACGATGTTTCACAGGTTCCAAAACACTTCACGGAACTCAATTTGGAGTCCGTTTAAGTGAGATATGGATTTCCAAGATTTGGAGATCATGGGTCGGGTTCAAGTGACCACCTGAGCACTTTGAGCTCAAAAGGCGGTAGGATTATTGGCCAGGATGGCTGAGAGCGGCCTTCAAGGAGAAAATGCAGCTAGAGGACCTCCAAGACACTTCAAGAATTTGCAGACAACGATTGTTGATTGTCCAAGTGGTGTGAGACATAATTCTCTTGTGTGACAAGGTGACTGCTGCTCATCCCGCTAGGCCAGGAGAGTGTGTTAGAGGGTAGACTTTGACAGAGTGTATCTCTGTGCTCCCTAGGCCAAATGAGGCATTTAAGGGCTTGTTAGAACACTGTGACAATTTTCTTTCTCACGTAAGTGTCGATTCACACATTCGAGTTCTCTGCAAACCTACATTTGCTTCCGTAATTTCTTTCTGTGGAACCTGCAACCCCCTCTCACAAACAGTTGGTCCTGCCTAGGCGGCTCTTAGTGAGCCTGATCGCCTCCCTGAGGGCTGCCCCAGTTTGCATCAGGGGGAAGATGGAGGGGGCGGGCGGAGTGAAAGGGGAACGGAGGGGTAGAGGGGGGGGGAGAGAGAGAGAGA
>SZWC01014140.1:33044-64930 GCA_023375785.1 Penium margaritaceum | reverse complement strand
ACAAAGGACGATGTGGTGACGACGAAGCAGGCTACACCTGTCAGAGCTGCACCTGACAGAGCGGCGATGACTGTAGCGATCAAAACCAACAGTTGTAGGTGCCGAGTGACTGACGGTGATGTGGAGGGTAGAGAGGCTGCCTGTGTTGTGGAGGCTTTAGCGGAGCCAACTGCATTGGAGAGTGCTGTGGCTGCTGCGGCTGCGGCGGATGCAACTGCGTTTGCTGCTGCAGCAACCTGAGTGGCTACGTTGACGGCCGAGGCAGCCAAGGGTCCCTGGTCAACCGCTGCAGTGTATGTGTCAATGGCTCGACCAGCAGCAGTGCTGGCTGGTGCACGTGCGGCACGTGCTGTGGCTGCAAAGGTAGTGGCAACGGCAGCGCTGGATGAAAGGATAGCCTGCAGCGCTGAGAGAATATCAAGAGACGAGATGGGCTCTGTAGCAGTTGCGGCTGGGGATGCAGCACAACGTGGAGCGGAGGCCTCAGATGCTACTGCTGCAGCAGGTGGAGCTGCACCACAGGGAACAGCACGGCGGTGTTGCGGGCGCGTCCTATGGGAAATGGGCGGTCTTACCAGAGAGTGAAGAGGTCGGTGGTCGTTTTGTGGTGCTGTTGCCGGCTGGTTCAGCGACGTTGGGGTGTCGTCGTCGGCTGATTGGCAGCGAGTCGCGTAGTCCCTTGCGTCCGCCCACGCGTAGTGATCAGCGGGATCGTAGTCTTCACCAGGGTGATACCCTGGACTGCTGCGACGCACCCTCGACCACACTTCTCTCTCCGCCCTCTCCTCGTAGTATGCAAGCTCCTCGTCAGTATTTGCACCGTCCCGAGCCGCTGTTGATGATGGAGGGGCTGGCTCGATCTCAGGTGGAGACGCCAGTGTACTGAGTGATGGGCTGCCTCAGGGCAGCCCGTGGTAATCGACAGTGTGCTGGGATCAAGCCTGGCTGCAGGGTTGGGGCTGAGGTGACGGCTGCGAAGACAGCAGTTGCACAGAGCGGCGGCTGCTGCGGCTGCCTAGACTGCCACCTAAGCTGCTTCTATCTTGTGCCAAGTGGCTAAGCGGCTGAGCCCAAGCGGCTGCAAGGCATGGCTGCTGCTACTGCTGCTTGGGCCGCCACGGCCTTGCGTTGTGGCTTGTGCGGGATCACCCATCGATTGATGCCAGCGGCTCCCCAGAGTGGCGGCTGCTGCTGCTGTCCAAGCTGCTGCGGCCTTGCGCTGAAGTCCACGAGTGCGATGTTGGCAGCAGCACAGAGTGGCTGCTACTGATGCTGCCTAGCTGCAGTGTTGGGACTGAGATCACTGCTGCAAAGCTAGCAGTTGCACTGAGCGGCGGCTGCTGCGGCTGCCTAGACTGCCACCTACGCTGCTACCGTCACGTGCCAAGGTTCACGAGCTCGAAGTCAGCGGCTGCAAGGCATGGCTGCTGCTGTTGCTGCTTGGGCCGCCACGGCCTTGTGCTGTGGCTCGTGCGGGATCACCCGTCGGTTGATGACAGCGGCTGCCCAGAGTGGCGGCTGCTGCTGCTGTCCAAGCTGCTGCGGTCTCGCGCGAAGATCTGCGAGTGCGATGTTGGCAATGGCACTGAGTGGTTGCCAATGATGCTGCTTAGGACACCGCGGTATCGTGCTGTGGCTTGTTCGGGACCACCCGTCGCTTGGTGCTAACAGCTGCACAGAATGGCTGCTGCTGCTGTTGCTTAGGTCGACACGGCCTCGTGCCGTGGCTTGCGCGGGATCACCCGTCGCTCGATGTTAGGAACTGCTCAGAGTGGCAGCTGTTGCTGCTGCCTAAGCTGCCACGATCTTGTGCTAAGGTTAATGAGTGTGATGCCAGCGGCTGCACAGAATGACCGTCGCTGCTGCTGCTTAGGCCGCCGCTGTCTCGTGCTGTGGCTTGTGTGGGATCACCCGGCGCTTAGCGCGTGAGTCTCATGAGGTCCCAGGACGTCGCAGCGGGAGGGACAGCCCTCCTGCTCTGATACCAGTAGGTAGGCGTAGTTGCTAGGCTAGCAAGGAAGCAGGTGACAAGCAACAACGTACGCCATGGATCGGGGAACGCTCACGACTTAGAAAAGTGTAGTAACAAGTCACAGCTTGACAAGCGAGTAAGTGTGAGCGAGGTGGTGAGAGCCAGTTGACCGGGCCACCCACGCGAGACAATCGTCGTGGGGCCCGGACGCCACCCAGGGATCGATCCCGACCCTGGAGCAAACGAGCTCCAGGCGGTTTCTCACACGCCGGCACAAGCCGGACGTGTGGTTCCGAGGGATCAGCAACCCAGTTCACCACTCTCGGAACATGCAAGCATGCAATCAATTAACAAGCATGCATTCCCACAAGTTGTATCCCCTTTTAGTATATGAGTGTATTACTAAACTAAGGCATGTGACAAGACTGGTGCTGAAGCCACCACTTGGCAGCTTGAAGGAGGCACATCCTCCGTGTTCTTCATGCTGCACCACACTCTTGCACCAGGGAGCCTTAATCCAGATCAATCACCTGCAGTGGTGAGGTGTGTGCATGAATGGAGGTAAGAGGGCACTTGCGCGTGTTTGTGACAATAACCAACAGTTAGAACAATGAGCGAGAGAGAGGGATATCCCCTCCACCCTCATTACGGCCAGCGTACGTGCAAACAGCGCAACGGCTGGTCTATGGGAAAGTCCAAGAAAATAGTTCCCAAACAACAACTGGACAGAACCCGGCAATAGTACGGCTCACTCGGGTGGCCGAATGTCAAACCAAGAAAGCAGTGGAAGGAGAAAGACACGCTCTGTGAGACTAAGTTGACAAAGAGAAAAAGTGATGTTGTCGAGAAAGTGACCCTCGGGAACTGGCCACCGAGAAAATTCATGTGTGCACATATGGATGTGCAAGATGAAGCTGAGTCCGTCACAGTAGCTGTCGACCACTGTAGCCTGCCTGCATGCGAGTGGCGTCAAGTCCATAGGTCACCAAGACTGACATAACAACACCTCCCATGACCCATAGACGTCATACGCCATAAGCGCGCACGGGGCACAATCATAGGACAACGAGCCACAACCAGCCTCAAGGACGACAACGAGCCACAAGCAGCCTCTGCAGCGTAGAACAGAAGACACAAAGGCAGAACTGGGGTGATAGAAGGGAAGGAAACGGGGACATGTCAACCAAGGTCAGAATGGAGGGACTGAAGACCAACAGCATGCACATCCACCTTGAACTTCCCACTGCAGAGTGCTAAACTGCGTCTAGGGCATGCAGGCCCATGTTGGAAGAGACATGAGCTCTGGTGGTGAGCGGAGAGATGCAGCGACAAGATTTGGCTAAGTCTCGAACGAATGAATTAAGAATCAAGGAGACAGTATAATGAGCCCTACGAAGAGCTTATGTACTAAGGACTGGCGGCTAGCCCACCAGGCCCCGTCATCCCCACCGCACCAAAAGGCACGGACGGGGAATACACATGTCCCAGAACATGAAACCACACACTGGAGGTCTCCCAAGGCACCGGATCAGTCAACCGTATGCCCGGGTCTCGACCGACGGGAAAATATCCAATATACCCCAAACACAATCAGACTCTACAGTGACACACTAGCATCACCGGCTAGCCAAGCTAGGCAATTTTAGGCCTCCCGAGACGCCGTAACATGTAACCGGGCGTCCGGGTCTCAGCCACACATAGACTACACATGTCTGTCAAAGGGTCACTAAGACTAGACCAATCAATGCAGGGTCTCCCGAGGTACCGGCACAAACCACTGTGTACCCGGGTTTCGACCACAGAGAGTGTGTACAACCTGTCAGAGGCAATATGCAGTCAATCTTTATGGGTCTCCCGGAGCACTGGCACAAACTACCAAGTGCCCGGGTCTTGACCATCGAGAAAACTCTACCAGACAGGCATGGGTGAACTAGGTTGCTAGAATGCACCATACATGTCATAGAAGGAGTAATGTAACCACTGGAGAACCATCAGCTCAAACTAAGAGGCTCTCCCTGAATAAGGCTACATGATAGCTCAAAGCCCATACACCAACACTCCCCCTGGGCTGCAAGAGCTGCCGACAAGGTACCAGCTGAGAAGATACAAATGCTCCCCCGCGATGAGGGAGTGCTCAGAACATGAACGCCAACACCAATGTGCTGGGATGGATCTGCTCCCCCTGCATGCAGAAGGATGTGAGCCTATCGCCTATAGATAACATGGCATCTCCTCCTGGCTCAAACGATCCTGGGAAGAACAATCCAACAATGATCACACCTGACAGTAGCTGGAGATGTGACTACGTCATCAAAGAGATAAGTGAGGCTACAATGGCTACCATGTGCACAGCTCGCTCATGCACTGTCTATCGCCTGTCACTCACCACATGGAAGCTGCCAGAGATCCCAACTAGCAAGATCTTGGGTATCACTCTCATCAGACTCCGAGGGTGCAGGAGTGGAGAAGACGCTGCCGAATGCTCCATGGCTGAGAGAGGAGAGAGAGGCTGCTCCCACCACATCTGGGGGTGCCAGAGGTCCCAACCAGCAAACTCTAAAGCAGTACAGGTGGAGAGAATGGTGCTGGAGGGTCCTCGGGTGGAGGGTGGAGACGGAGCCGGATCTGTGGGTGTGGAGCTCGTCACTACAGTCGATGTAGGAAGTGCACACTCCAACGAGCGCATATACTCCTGTGCTGTGACTAACTCACCCTAGAGACGAGAGGCACGAAGGCGCAGATCGACATGATCCTCCGGAGTGACTGTGCGAAGCTCAAACTCTACATCCTCGAGCACCGCCACCACCCCACTGTAGGTGGTGGACAAGGAGTCAACCACTCTACGGAACACAACGACCTCCATCTCTACTGTCCGAAGCTGAGCGACTACGGGTACCGTACCTCCTGAAGCAACACATCTCAAACTTCTAGGGACTGTGAAAGAGGGTCACCTGAAGTACATGGACGAGGGATGATCTCTGTGACAGGAGGCGTGAACGGCTTGAGAGTGAAGAGGAATGGACCAGGAACAGAGAAGGAGGATGGGGGTGAGCACCACTCCGCATGGCTGTCCCAAGGCTATCCGGGGTGTCGTCACTGCTCACTACCTCAGGATCCCCATCCTGTGAGTCGCTGTCCAAAGGTACTGTGGAACTGGACTCAGAGTCATCGGGGCTGTGTCCACTGCAACCCTCTCTGAGCATCTCGGCTAGCGCATCCTATAGTGCACGCAACCACTGCTCTGCATCCCTCAGCTCACACTCTCTAGACATCTATATGTAGTTGCTCCTCCCCATGTACCCAGTGAAGATGTCACCGGGAGCATCCTGTGGTGGAGGGGCATCGCCAGACAATGACTCTCGAATGGTAGCGACGTAAGTCTCCTACGCACTGATCTGGGAGCGCATCTCGTCCTCCTCAGCTCGACATCTCGGACAGTAATGACTAAGTGCTGTCGAACTGGTGAAGGGAACTGACCCTGTAGTCACTACCATAGGTGTGCAAGACTCAAGTGCCCTCTCTAAGATATCACACGTCAGAAAGGTGTCTCTATCAGTTGCTGCACGATTGCTGACAACCAAGGGGACAACAGACACAATTGATACAGTCGATGTGGCTGAGGTTGCCGATGTGGCTGCTACTGACGGTGTAGCTGATGCTACCGATGCAGCTGATGCTGACAGTGGGGATGATGTTGTCGATGTAGCTAATGCTACAGATGTAGCCGATGCTGCTGATGCAGCAGATGCTGCCGATACAGTAGATGCTGCCGATGCAGCTGAGGCTGACGGTGAAGCTGGTGGTGCTGATGCAGCTGGTGCTGACGATGTAGCTGGTACTGCTAATGAAGCTGGTGCTGCCGATGTAGCAGATGGAACTGATGCTGGAGGTGCTGTGGATGATGTCGATGTAGTAGATGTAGCTGATGTCCCAACAGGTGATGCTGTAGAGGATGTAGGTGCTATCGCTGAGGGAGAAGATGGAGCTGATGTAACATGTGGAGCAGATGATGATCCTGAAGGTGCCGACACTGCCCATGCAGAGGATCCTGATGAAGACGTCGACCCCAGTGATAAAGCGGGTGCACCTGGTGGAGACGATGTGGTCAGTGCAACTAACGTGGCTAGCAGGGCTGGTGTGGAAGATGAAGGCGCTGCAAAGGCACCAGGTATAGCTAGTGCCGTCGGTACTGAGGTTGTAGTAGATACACCTATCACAGGCGCCGCCGTAGTACCTACTGCTACCAAAGGCATCGATGCAGCTGGTGGGGTCAATGTAGCGGATGAGACTAACGCTGAGGACGAAGCCGAGAGTCCAGATGACGCTGATGCTGCAAAAGCTGCGGATGCTATAAATGACGTCGCAGCAGATGGGGCAGCTGATACAGGAGGTGCAGCTGTCACAGCTGATGCAACTAGTACTTTAAGAGAAGCAGGTGCTGCAAGAGAGGCTGATGCCGATGAAGGTGTGGATGTAGCAGATGACGCCGATGGTGCGACTACTGGTGAAGAAGCAGATGGAGCAGGTGGTGCTGCTGGTGCAGCTGTCACAGCTGATGCAACTGGTACTATAAGCAAAGCAGGTGTTGCAAGAGAGGCTGATGCCGATGAAGCTGTGGATGCAGCACATGACGCCGATGCTGCGGCTGCTGGTGAAGAAGCAGATGGATAAGGTGGTGTTGCTGGTGCAGCTGTCACAACCGATGCAACTGGTACTGTAAGCGAAGCAGGTGCTGCAGGAGAGGCAGATGCCAATGAAGCTATGGATGCAGCAGATGACGCCGATGCTGCGGCTGCTGGTGAAGAAGCAGATGTAGCAGGTGGTGCTGCTGGTGTAGAGAGGACTGGTATAGCTGTACCAACTGATGCAGCTGGTACTGTAGAGGATGCAAAAAGCGTGGATGTAGACTGTGTGGATATGTCTGATGCTACTCCTGATGGACCTGCTCTAACAGATGCAGTACTAGGTGCTCCTGGTCCATCGTCGGTGCTCACTGACGTAGTCGACATCGAAGTGGACGGATGCACACACCCCCCCTCAACCGGTGCAACGACAGAAGTCGATGGAGATGTGGACGTGCCAGAGACGATACGAATATGACGCGCTGGGCGACGACGACGTCATCAAGGAGGAGGCTGACTGGAAGGGGGCATGACACCAGTAGAGCGTAGGATGGAGAGAATAGCCACGGACTGAGAAGACAGGTCGAGTGCAACTGGGGAAGGTCCCTCAGAAGAAGATGAGGAAGATGAGGACGATGTGGAACAGGAAGAATCAACCTGAAGGGAGAACAGGTGGTCCCTGACCTGCTGCATCATCTGTCGCAGACTCTGGAGCTCGGTGTATAGAATACCCAGAGCGCTGCTGTGGGGAACGGACGAAGGAGGTAGATCTGTCTGCTGTGGAGTGTGAGGAAACTCACGAGGCTGGAGCCAAGGTGGATGCCACCCACTGGGGAGCAGGTGACACTGGCGCCAACCGTGGCGTCCATCGCCACAGAAGTGGCAGGCAAACCCACGAAAAGCTGGATCCTGCCGTGGAAGAAGATGACCAATCCGCTGAGAGTCATGGTGGTGAGGATGGAGGATGCCATGTCCCGGCGGTGTAGAGACCGAACACGGGAGCGGCTGGAGGGCAGCATCAACAAAAGGTGGTGCTGATAGTTACACATCGACCCCTGAAGGCGGCGGATGATGCCGATGAGTGTGAAGAACGCCCTGTCGTGGTGGTGACGAGATGGACCACGGAGGAGACTGACCAGAGGGTGGAGGTGGTCCGGGCACCAAGCCGTCAGGCAGATGAGACACATGGGTGTGTAGAGCGCCGGGCGGAGTAGAAGCAGACCATAAAGGAAGCTGGCCAGGGTACCCAGGAGAGGGTGGTGTCGGATGCCGGTAGGCTGGTGGCATGGCGGAGCGAAGGGAACGCTCTCTCCTGGCGGTGTAGCAACCGACCACAGGAGTGACGGACCAGCACCACCATGAGGTGGTGGTGCCGGTGGTAGAAGCACTGCGCCCGGAGGCAGCTGGTGATGAGAGGGAGCGTAAGGTACGCTGACTCTCGGCGATGTAGATGCGAGAAATGGGAGCACATGGCCCTGGAAATTACATGGAGGTGACCCCGGCTGCAGCCTCAGTGGGACAAAGGGTCGCGGAGGAAGATGGTGAGAGTGCAGAACACTCTCAGTAGGCGATGTAGAAGTCACGTGGTGTGAGGTAGGGGCCAGGAGGTGGCCCCGACCAGGGAAACATCGTGCCGAAAGGGACGGTAAGATGTGATGGGGGTGAGAGGTGCTATCACTGTTTCTAATAAATTCGAGGATGCGGGGTAAGATCCCGGGTCGGGAACTAGGAAATAAAAATGACAAAGGTTGTAGTGCACGGTGGACGTGCTCGAGCTAAGAGAGGGAAAAAGAAAAGGAAAATGGTTTGAGAAAAATCCTCCCTCCTAAGTAGAAAATACAGGAGAAAAATAAGTAAAAGAAAACAGTGTGTTATTCTATAGAAAAGGTTACAGAAATACCCCCGGGTTGACCGAGATCTGAGATTTTCTCGATTACCCCTGTTTTGTTTTTGGTTGGTGTGGCCGGATCAAGTCCGGCGAGAGGGACCGATGACAACACGCAACCACCGGTGACTTCGCACTTACGCGAAAGTCGTGGGTGGGTCTCGCCACGGCTAGGTGCCGACGGTGACGTCAGCACGACTGCGCGTGATCGAGAGAGCAAATGAGGGAGAGAGCAAACGAATGAGAGTGAGAGAGGGAGCGGATCAGCGGAGTGTCGGCGGCTGCAGCAGTCGCGTCGTCGCTGTTGCTGCTGCTGCCGCCAGCAGTAACCGCCAGTAAGTACGCAAGCTGCGCAATGCGGTTGCTGCTGCTCGCTGCTCGTGCTGCTGCCTACTGCTGCTACGTGTTGCAGACACCGCGGGAAAACACAATGCTTCGTGCAAAGCAAGAGCTGATGCGACCTCACAATGCTGCAGCTGCTCCTGCTCGCTGCCGTTGCTGCTGCTGTTTCCGCTGCTGCTGCTGCTGCGTGCTGCAGCTGTCACGGGGATTGCACTAACTACGCAATTGACACCTATAGTGCAATGCGAGTGCAGCGAAGGCTGCTGCTCTGTGCTGCTGTAGCAAGCTGCTGTTGTGGGATGCTGTTACAAGCTGTTTGCACGCGGCTGCCATGCTGCTGTTGCTGCTATGGCTGCTGCTGCTCGCTACCTGTGGCTATTGCTTCTTGACTGTCACCTTGGTTGCACTCTGCTGTCACGCTGCTTGGCCGGCAGCTAGGCCACTCACAGTCTCCTGGCTGGTTGCCGACTGGTCGACTGGTTGCACAGCCGCTGTTGCCGCACAGCCGCAATGGGTGCTGCTGCTTTTGTCGCCCATAAAGCAGCCACAGTAGCACCTGGTAGACTATCAATGCACCATAATTCTAACGGTTACTTTGGAGCCGTCCTTGTTGCTATCGCTGACATGCTTGTGGCTCTCGCAAGCTTCCATCGGCGTGGCGCCATGTGGCGCACCCTAGCTCCGTTCCAAATGTTATCTGCTGCTTTGTCGCTCACGCGACCCCCCTGTGCTCTGATTCCATGATAAAATGCGTCTAGGGCATGCAGGCCCATGTTGGAAGAGACATGAGCCTTGGTGGTGAGCGGAGAGATGCATCGACAAGATTTGGCTAAGTCTCGAATGAATGAATTAAGAATCAAGGAGAGAGTACAATGGGCCCTACGAAGAGCTTATGTACTGGGGACTGGCAGCTAGCCCACCAGGCCCCGTCATCCCCACCGCACCAAAACGCACGGACGGGGAATACACATTTCCCAAAACATGAAACCACACACTGGAAGTCTCCCAAGGCACCGGATCAGTCAACCGTGTGCCCGGGTCTCGACCGACGGGAAAATATCCAATATACCCCAAACACATCCAGACTCTACAGTGACACACTAGCATCACCGGCTAGCCAAGCTAGGCAATTTTAGGCCTCCCGAGACGCCGTAACATGTAACCGGGCGTCCGGGTCTCAGCCACACGTAGGCTACACATCTCTGTCCAAGGGTCACTAAGACTAGACCAATCAATGCAGGGTCTCCCGAGGAACCGGCACAAACCATTGTGTACCCGGGTCTCGACCACCAACCTATCAGAGGCAATATGCAGTCAATCTTTATGGGTCTCCCGGAGCACTGGCACAAACTACCAAGTGCCCGGGTCTTGACCAACGAGAAAACTCTATCAGACATGCATGGGTGAACTAGGTTGCTAGAATGCACCATACATGTCATAGAAGGAGTAATGTAACCACTGGAGAACCATCTGCTTAAACTAAGAGGCTCTCCCTAAATAAGGCTACATGATAGCTCAAAGCCCATACACCAACACAGAGCACCTTGTTGAGGAAGTCACCACGCTGCTGACGGGTGTCAACTCCAATCACGCGCACATCACCACACGCGATGTGTTCACAGATAAAGTGATGTTCGATGTTGATGTGCTTTGTGCAAGTGTGATGCATGCGATCGTAAACAGCAATGCGACAAGTGCTTTCATTGTCGCAGTGAAGAGTTATGCAGCGAATGTATTGGCGCAGCTGCTGCATGAGACGACACAACCAAATGCTCTCACAGTCACCAGCAACCAGAGCAGCAGGCCACGTCAGGTGCTTGCCAGTGACGACACACGCGGCGACGTCATCCAGGTGTGACTGACAGCAGCAGCCTGCAGCAGCAGTAGCAGCTTGCAGTAGCAGCGAGCAGTGGTAGCAGCAGCCAGCAGCAACTGCACACAGCAGCAGCTGATAGCAACAGAAGCTCGCAACAGCTCACAGCAGCAGCAGCTCGCAACAGCAGCAGCGGCAGCGAGCAGCAGCCGACAGCAGTAGCAGCTCGCAGCAGCTCACAGCAACAGCAGCCGGCGGTAGTAGCAGCAGCAGTGGCTGCAGCGGCAGCCAGCAGCAGTAGCAGCCGCAGCTGCCCGCAGCCCGCTGCTCGCTGTGAGCAGCGAGCTCGCTGCTCGCAGCGAGCAGCGAGCAGGGAGCAGCAAGCAGTGAACTCGCTGCTTGCAGCTCGTCGCTCACAACGAGTAGTGAGCTTGCCATGACGAGCAAAAAGGAAAAAAAACAAGATCCCCATCCCGCCAGTAGCCGCAGCAGCAGCAGCACCAGTAGTAGCAGTAGTAGTAGCACCAGCAGCAGTAACAGCAGCAGCAGCAGCAACAGCTGCAGCAGTAGAAGCAGCAGCAATAGCAGCTGCAGCCGTGCAGCAACGGCTACATCAACCGCTGCTGACGTCAGCAGCCGTCCGTTGACGTCATTGCCGACGTCACTGCTGACATCATCAACAAAAAAAAAACAGTAGTAGCCCTGCACACACCACAGTAGCATCTGCTGACGTCAGCCATCCTCGGCTAACATCACTGCTGACATCAGCAGCACACAAAAGAAACTGAAAAAGGGAGGAAGAGAGGCACCATAATCCACTATGGCTAACAGTCCATCTGAGGAGGGATCCTCCTCTGTAGGGAGAACCCGCAGTCCCCCTTTTCTGCAATAGCTGCAATAGCAGCAGCAGCAGCCGCAGCAACAGCCGCAGCAGCAGTAGCAGCAGCAACAGTAGTAGCAGCAGCAGTAGCAGCAGCAGCAGAGCAACGGCTGCAGCAGCAAAAGCAGTAGTATCAGCAGCCCTCTGGCGTCGTTGGCGGTAACCCTGACCCCCTGGCTGCTCTTCAACAACAGCTCGCCGCCTTGACGCAGCAGCTTGCAGCGTTGCAGCCATTGGCCTCTCAGACTGCCACCAGTGCGGTGCCATCATTCATTCCTCCAGGGCACACCAGCCCCGCTGTGTCCGCCGCCACGCATTACCTAGCGCAACAGTAGACTCAGATTCAGCGGCAGACGGTGACCTCCGTCTTTGGCCCCACTCTGGGCGCCGGCCGCAGGCTGAAGGACTTTGAGACGCCGGCCCCGCCGCTTCAGGCCGGCGAGTAGTTCCGGAGCTGGGAGCTCAGCTTCCGGATCTGGGCGCACGGTGAGGGCCTGTGGGCATACTACACCCTCCCGTATGACCCCACCCAGGCCGACCAGTTGTATGACGCTGGTCGCGCCGTACGTGCCCTCGTCCCCATTACCCCTCTGGCTTCCCGCCTGGCCCTAGAGCCTTTCCTCGGCAACTTCACCGCTGGCGCCACCCTAGACCCTGAAGCCGCGTGGCACGTCCTCACTCGTCCCCATCGCCTATGCAGCGATGCTGAGACCAGACGTCTACTGCGGGAGTTCAACTCCCTGCACATGGGGGAGACCGAGACAGTCACCGCCTACTGGCAGCGGGCGGAGGACATCCTTCGTCGCCTCGGCACCTCTACCCCACCCCCTCTGGCCGCACTCCTCACCATCAAGCGCGGTGCCACCGACGCGTACGCGGACGTCTTTGTGCACTACTCCCATGAAGTCCTCTCCACCATGGCGGCCCAGGGCACCCTCATGCCTTGGGCATACGAGCTCTTCTTCCGGATTGAGGAAGCTCGTCTGGAGTCCCGACTCCAGCACACGGAGGCTCTTGCCTCCCCTGCTGTCGCCTCCGTGGCCGTCGCTTCTCCCGCCGCAGCTACCTCATCGTCGTCGAGGAAGAAGAAGCGCCGGAACAAGAAAGGCAAGGATCAGCAGCAGTAGCAGCAGCAGCCGTCAACCAGGTCCAGCGGTGGTGGCCCGGTCTGCCACAACTGTGGCCAGCCCGGGCACGGGTGGTACACGTGCCCTATCCCGACGGATGAGGCGCGCGTCATCGCCACCATGCATCGCCAGTGGGAGCGCCGTCTCGCCCCTGCCGCCGTAGCTGTCACCAGCCCTGATGCCTCGGCATCGTCCAGTAGCTCCACCACTCCGACAGCTCCGCGAGTCCAGCAGACACCAGCGACGTAGCAGCACCATCCGCAGCCGTCGGCGCCTCCGTTTCCTTCACCGGCACAGTCCTCCTACTACCCGGGCTCCGGTGCCGTCACTCCGCACTCGGTCTACACTCCCGGGCCATCCTCCTGTGAGCGTCAACTGGAGCAGTTCATCGTGCTCCAGCTTGGCCTGCCTCGCCCTCCCCCCCAGGGAAGTGCGAGTTGCGTCACCTCCTGCTCTCCTGCCCAGCCCTGCATGACTGAGACTGAGCTGCGGCCGTGTCCCATTTCCTCATCTGTCTCGTCGTCTACCGTGGGCTCCTCTACCCCCTTCCGTGACGACGTTGCGTGGCTTGATGATTGGAAGTCTCGGTTTGCGCCCCCTTCCATTGCGTCCGCGTGTCTTGCTTTCTGCCATGTGACCGTTAGCGATCTGGCGACCCCGGTCCAGGACCCTGCTGAGACCTGGATCATCGACTCCGGGGCCACGCATCACATGACGGCCTCTCGTGAGGCCTTCAGTATGCTTGGTCCTGTTGGCGATGTCTCCGGTGTCCGGACGGGCTCCGGACAGGTGTTGCCTGTCCGCGGTGTCGGTGTCGTTCGTTTCCGTTGTCCTGTCGGTGATGTATTTCTGACCGATGTCCTCTTCGTCCCAGGTCTCAAGCTCAGCCTCCTGTCCGTGACTGCCCTTGACCGCATGAGTATGGACGTTGTGCACTCGCGTGGTGTTGGCACTGTGTCGTTGCATCCGTCTGGTCTTGTCGTACTGCACGCCATCGCTTGTGGCAACCTGTGGCATGTACCTCGTCTGTCCTCCTCTCCTTCCGTCTCCTCCGCGTCGGCCGCCACAGGCCATGTGTTTGTCACCAGCACGCTATCTCCTCAGCACACCCGCCTCCTGCACCGCCGCCTTTGCCACGTCCACTCTGCTGTCGTCGATAGCATGCTCCGCACCCAGCCGGCCAAAAGCCTTGACCCGGAGACTTTCCCTCTCCCGTGCCCCACAGAGTGCATTGATTGCGCTCAGGGCAAGATGCACCGGTCCACATACCCTTTGTCTTCCTCCCGTGCATCCACCCCTCTCGACCTGGTCCATTCTGATGTGATGAGCCCTCTCCCCACCGAGTCCGTCGGAGAGCATGGCCGCTATGTCCTCACCCTCACTGACGACTATTCTCGCTAGAGCGATGTCGCCCGAGCCATCCAGGACTGGCTTGTCCTTGCGGAGCGCGAGTGTGGTCGCTCTCTTCGTCGCTTTCGCTCCGATCTCTATGGTGAGTAGATGGGTGAGACCACAACCTTTCTCGCCTCCCGCGGTATCCACCATGAGATGCCTACGCCCCCCCAGAACGGTGTCTCCGAACGGTGGAACCGTACCATGGCCGACGCCGTCCGCACCATGCGGGTCGAGTCTGGTCTCTCCGATGGCTTCTATTTTGAAGCCATGGCCTACATGACATGGTTCTGGAACCGGATTCCCCACGGTCCCCTTCCCTAGCAGTCCACGCCGTACCAACATTGGTGCGGTCAGCGCGCTGACCTCCGCCCGGCTCGCGTCTAGGGCTGCGTGGCCATTGTGTGGCTGCCCGCCTCGCAGCAGTGCGGCAAGCTCAGCCCCCGCAGACGTCCCTGCACCTTTTTCGGTGTCTCTCGTCAGTCCAAGGCATGGCGCTTCTGGGATCCATCCCAACACTGCATCGTCGAGTCGCGCGATGAAATGTTTTCCCGCGACCTCATTCGCTCCGGTTCGTCCGTGTCTATCCCGTCGCGTGGGAGAGTGGTGAGACCGTCCTCCATCCTGCCGCTTCCGGGTGACACATCCCTCAGTCCCTCTGAGCCGGCAGCCCCAGTCGCGTCCACTGGCCCCTCCGGGCCGGCAGCCCCAGTCGCGTCCATTGGCCCCTCCGTGCCGGTAGCCCCAGTCGCGTCCACTGGCTCCTCCGGGCCGGCAGTCCCAGTCGCGTCCACTGGCCCCTTCGGGCCAGCAGCCCCAGTCGCGTCCACTGGCCCCTCCGGGCCGGTAGCCCCAATCACGTCCACTGGCCCCTCCGGGCCGGCAGCCCCAGTCGCGTCCACTGGCCCCTCCGGGCTTGCAGCCCCAGTCGAGTCCACTGGCCCCTCCGGGCCGGCAGCCCAGTCGCATCCACTGGCCCCTCCGGGCCGGTAGCACCAGTCGCGTTCACTGGCCCCTCCGGGCTGGCAGCCCCAGTCGCGTTCACTGGCCCCTCCGGGCCAACAGCCCCAGTAGCGTCCACTGGTCCCTGCGGGCCGATAGCCCCAGTCGCGTCCAATGGCCCCTCCTGGCCGGCAGCCCCGGTTGTATCCGCTGGCCCCTCAGGGCGAGCAGCCCCATCCGCCTGCGTTGGCCCGTCGGACTCAGTTCCATCTCCTGCCCTGTCACGCTACACACGTGGCCCAGGTGGCAGCCTCTGACCCAGGCCGTCGGTGAGCGCGCAGACCGTCGCACTGCGCTCCGTGGCGTCTCAACCCCCTGTGGCTCTATGTGTCTCCTCCACTCCCACGGTCGTGAGTGGGGACCCTGGCACCAAGGCCCTCGGCCTGACCACCTCGGCCATAATTGTAGACCTTCACCTGGGCTCTGCATTGGGCTATGTCATGCTTCATCATGAGCATCGGCACGCTGTCGTAGCTGCACTCGCGCACATCCCACCTGGAGCTCGAGATGCACACGCTCCCTCAGTCCGCTCCACAGGGAAGCCCGGAGGACCCAGCCACTCTACGCAAGGCACGAGCCTCTCCTGAGGCCGCACACTAGGACGCTGCCTCCGCCGATGAGCTTGCTGCAATCCGACAGCACCACGTGTACGACCTCGTCGACTTTCCTCTAGG
This sequence comes from Penium margaritaceum, assembly GCA_023375785.1. Classification (NCBI taxonomy): domain Eukaryota; kingdom Viridiplantae; phylum Streptophyta; class Zygnematophyceae; order Desmidiales; family Peniaceae; genus Penium; species Penium margaritaceum. The sequence continues at coordinate 49,221 of SZWC01014140.1, read as the reverse complement.
TCGGAAGGCCATCGGTGCCAAGTGGGTCTTTCGGCGCAAGTGGAAGCCCGACGGGTCCTTGGACAAGTACAAGGCACGCCTCACAGCCAAGGGGTTTGCCCAGATCCCTGGGGTCGATTACGACCAGATGTTTGCCCCAGTTGGCCGGTTCTCCTCTAGCCGGGCGCTCTTCAGCCCGGTTGCCCAGCATGGGTGGGAGCTGCACCAGATGGACGTGAGCAACGCCTTTCTCCATGGCTCATTGGAGGGTGAGGAGCTCTACATGGTGCAACCCCCAGGCTTCGACGATGGCACTAAGAGAGTCTGGCGGCTGCGGAAGGCCCTCTATGGCCTGAAGCAGTCGCCTCGGTTCTGGAACCAAAAGATTAGCAGCATGCTCCTTCGCGGCGGGCTCCATCGCAGTATCGCTGACCTCGCACTGTTTTCCAGTCCGCGAGGCTAGACTTTTGTTGCTCTTCTGGTTTACGTCGACAATCTCCTCATCGCGTCGCCAGACACGGCTGCCATCCACCGTGTCAAGGACTTGCTGCACGCCGCCTACCAGATGAAGGATCTCGGATCTGTCCGAGTCTTCCTAGGCATGGAGCTCGAGCATGATCACTCCCAGGACGTCCTGCACATCCACCAGGCTGCTTATGCGCAGACTCTGTCCACCCGCTTTGCGGAGGACCTGCCACTCGTGCCAAGCATCTTCACCCATGTCACCTGAGGGCCAGGTGAAGCCGAAGAGTCCTGACCCAATTGTTGTGGGGGAGCCAGTTGACGTGACCACGTACCTGCGAGTCATCGGGTCACTGATGTTCCTGGCGACGACGACGCGCCCAGACATTACGTTCGCCGTCAACCTCCTGGCCCAGTTTTCTCAGGAGCCACGTCACCTTCACTTCAAGGCTGCGATCCGAGTACTGCGCTATGTCGGCTCGACTCCTCGGCGAGTTCTCATGTTCCGCCGCCAGCCGTCTGGTGTTGCGGTAAGCTACACCGACAGTGACTGGGCCGGCAGTCCAGACGGTAAGAGTCGCACAGGCTGGATCGTTCCGATTGGTGGCACAGCTGTGTCCTGGCGCAGTGGCAAGCAGGGGTTCGTTGCCCGCAACACTGTTGAGGCTGAGTACGTGGCCCTTGGCTCAGGTGCGTGTGAGAGTGTGTGGTTACGTCGTCTGTTGTCCGAGTTGCGTCAGTCTGTCGCATCCATCACGCCGCATTGTGACAATGAGAGTGCCATGGCCATCGTTGACAACGACGGCATGTATCACACACGCACAAAGCACATCAACGTTGAGTATCACTATGTGCGTTCGTTGTTGCATGAAAGCAGCATCAGGATCGTGTGGGTTGAGACAGTACGGCAGCTGGCTGACTTCTTGACCAAGGTACTGAAGCGCGACTCATTCAAGAAGGCTGTGAGTTCGGTTGGCGTGCGTCAGTGAGTGACTCTCTTTGTCCCTGCCTGCGTCTCTGCGTGTCCTGGGGGAATCTGGTTGTTGACTGTGTCTCTGCCCACACATGTGCACTACGCCTGTGAGTCATGGGGGAGTGTTTGTTTTCGTGCATCTCTCATTGTACTGTGTTGTTTCCTCCCGGCTTGTGTACATCGGCGTGCAGATGACTGACGGCGAGACTCGACGCTGCTAGAGGGTCGCTCGGTGGAGCCGACGCGCGCTAAGGCCCACTCACCATTCGCTGGAGCCTCCTCCCTTCGGTGATGCGCTCAGCTCCATCGGCAGACCTCCTCGGCGGTCGGGCCGCCGGCGGTCACTGCCACTACAGATGCTGTCTGCATGCACCCAGTGCTGTGCTTGATAGTGGCATTGCATCTGCAGCGTCATGCTGTGCCTAGGGTCCATGTCTCTTGCTGTGTGGCCCTGTTTGGCATCACTGACTGTCGTAGGCACTGCCTGTATTCGGGCAGCCATAACTCTTTGCTGCTATTTTTCTAGCTGATTCTGACCACACGAATGCATTCGCAGCGTCGGTATTATGGTATGGTCCAATTTTCAGGCAAAACGGACGACGCCCGGGTTTTGGGCTGTCGGGCGTCTGGCAGGGCTCACCGAGAAAACCCTGCCTGCCAGAATATAGGTCTAGGACTATTTTCTGATTGGCTGGTTAGCTGAGTAACAAGTTCTACACTCATGGGGGGGAGCTAGAACTTGGAGGGGTCTCCCATTGTTGCTCATTCTTCATTCCTAATCAGTTACTTTCAGTTTCCAGCTGCTTTCTGGCGCTAACACTGGCGCGCATCTCTGAGTAACAAACCCAGAGCTTCTAGACTTAGTCTCTAGAGCAGCAGACTGAGGGGGCAGCAGACTTGAGCAACGAGCGTGGAAGCCCGCACGCTGCATCAACAATGCTGCTGCCCCAACTTGCTGCCTAGCGTTTCCTTCTACAATGGAGAGATCATCCACATAAACTAAGATGGCAACGAACGGTGCCGTAGGATCACTCACAAAGAGAGCAGGATCCAATGGACTACGACGGTAGCCACCGCACTTAAAGGTGGCAGAAATCTCAAGGTTCCAGCAGTGCGGAGAGTGCTTTAACCCATACAATGCCTTGCAAAGGTGCCTGACATGGCCGGTTCCATCGTCAAAACCAGACGGCTGAGCGAGGTACATCTCCTCATCGAGGCGACCGTGCAAGAATACGTTATTGATGTCCATTTGGTGTAGTTCCCAATCATGCAGGGCCACCTGGCTCCGTAGTGCTTTGGCAGTGGTGTACTTCCCCACAGGGGCAAAAGTGGCATTGAAGTCCACGTCAGGCACTTGGGAGAATCCCTTGGCTGGCAAGCGAGCCTTGCAGCGTTCATAGACGCCATCCGGCTTGTGCTTGTGCCTGTACACCCAACATGCGGCTATGGCCTTACGACCCGGTGGAAGATCCAGCATGTCACAAACACCATGCTCTGTGATGGCGTTAAGCTCCTTGCGCATGGCCTACTCCTAGAGTGTTGCATCAGGAGCAGAGCACGCTTGGCAAAATGTGTCTCGATCAGGTGGGAGGTCGATGGTGCGGTGAGAGGCCAGTGCAATGGCGACAGAGGCGGGGTGTGCAATAGGACCAGATTCAGTGGCCACAACAACACGAAGGAACTCAGCCACGATCAGAGACTAGCTGACTCTAGAGTTCGGCTGGACAACTGTGGCAGACAGCCCAAGTGCATCGAGACCAGTGTTGGGAGGAGCCGGCACACAGTCTCGAAGAGAAGGACTGTTAGGACACGATGGACCAGAGTGATCGACAGAGGGAGCATCATGATAGCGCGACTGCAAAGGCAAGGATAAATGCATCAATACTGGAGAATATGACGACGATGGCATATGCACGACAGCATGTGACGCAACAGTGGTTGACGGGAGGTGACACTACAGGCAATGAAAAAGATGTCGACGGGGACGTAGGAGCTGACGACGACCCAGACAAAGACACAGAAGCAGGTGTGACAGGGAGAGGGGATGCAGCCACTGGGCCCGGTGAGGCTGTAGACAATGGTGCACTCGTGGGTGCAGAAGTCAGAGGAGATGGTGCATAGGTGGGTGGCATAGACGGAGAGGAAACACCGTCCTCAGGCCATCCGGCCCACGAGCATCCCCATATGCGAGAGGCGGGTGCAAGAGAAGAGACGTTGTCGGCAATGTTGCGACTGCAATTGGTTTTGAAAGTCAGAGCGTCATGAGAATCATTGACGCACGCACAATCAACATCCAAAAGCGCCAAGCCTTGGACTACGGAGAGGTACCAAAGTACAGAAAAATATGGTCGCGACGGGAGAGCTTCCCATTACGTTGGTTCTCAGGGTGCCAGACGCATGCGATGCTCCCCTAGACACGAGCGAGATGCATGTCAGCGCGGTGACCATACCAACGCTGTGACATGCTATGGAAGCGGACCATGAGGAACCCAGTTCCATACCCATGTCATGTACTTCATGACATCATAAGCAAAGACTTCGGACAGACCACACTCAAGCAGCATGGTACGGGCACCGTCAGCCAGGGTGCGGTCCCAACATTCTGAGACACCGTTTTACTCTGGGGTATATGGGGCAGACGGCTCAAAGCGGACACCAAGCGATGTAAGAAAGCTAAGAGTTGGGCCAATGAAGTCACCACCATGATCGGTGTGAAATACCTGCAGCTTGTGGTGACATGCACGCTCTGCTTGGACGAGCCAATACTCGATCGTAGGCCCAACGTTACTCTTCAAGTGAAGTGAGTTAGTCCAGCGGAAACAAGAGTAGTCATCAGGGAGACAAAGGACGTAATGACCACCATTGAGTAATTCAATTGGAAATGGTTTGATCACGTCAGCATGGACAAGAGCGAGCGGCTTGTGGGTGCACGATTCTGACACAGGAAACGAGGCGCGATGCATCTTGCCTTTTGCGTAGTTCAAAAGCAGCAGCAGGATGCAGAAAAGGTGGCGGCATCCAAGCAAGCAGGTTGATGATGAAGCAAGCTGCGTATGGCGGCAGTGTGCACATGGTAGAGGCCTCGATTCTGCAGACGAGTATGCTCAGGGGAGAGTGAGAGAGCAACATGAACATGAGCAGATGCAGCCGCGGTCGGAGTGGGTGCAAACAACAGAACACGATATAATCTGTCACACCAAAGAACATGAAGAACAAGGCACCCAGAGGACTAGAGAGAGACAGTGCCAATGCCACGAGATGCAACAAAATCCATATCCTGATCATCAAGGGTAGTGACAGACAGCAGACTGACCTCGTGTGCAGGCATGAACAAGACATCGGGCAGAAACAGATCGCTGTTAGGGCCAATGAAATGCACAATGCCAACACCTTGTACGGGCAACATCTGTCCCAATTCCACAAAGGCAAATTGAACGTCACCGACATGCCTTAATGACAGAAATGTGCGACACGACGACGTCATGTGATGAGTGGCACCGGAATCAGTTATCCAGAATCCATGTGATACGCGTGCAGGTGACGTGATATGACATGCGGCAATGCTGCCCATGAAACCAGCAGAGAATGGCGCATGCCTAGAGCAAGCTGCTAAGTGACGGGGGTACGAGACATGCTTCCAGTCCTCAACCCATGCACCATTAGCGACCGGACTAACCAACGACGCTCCCCAAAGGGCTCCATCCGACTCATATTGGTGACCTCCAGACCCTACAGCCAGACTCACACCGCAGGAGACAGCTGAAGGTCGAGGCTGAGGAGGCCAATGCGTAGAAGGAGAAGCCGTGCGGGAATCCATTGGTGGCAATGCCGTTTTCCACAAAGGGAATGGGGTACCTGGAAATGAAGGATGAGAGCCCCCGTAGAGTACTGAGGAAGGCCTCATGTCTGGTGTGCTAGATCCGGAGATGGAAGTTGAGGGAGAGGAAGTGAATGCATGGGGAGCACGTGCATGAAGCCACGAAGGAGCTGTGTAGAACAATGAGGATGGCCCATAGAATGATGGGCCCCAGTAGTGTGGTGTCCATGCCACCTGGGGTGGAGGCATCACCAGTGATGCCATGTTGACAAAAACGGACGGCTGAGAGGAGAGGAAGAGTGGAGGAGTGATGGAAGAACCTGAGAATGGTCTCCCATGATGCTGGGACAATCTCCTAAGCACCCGAATCTAGATCGAGAGGTGTAGACTGTGAAATAACACAAGAGGAGGATAGAAGAGAACAAAGAGATAAGGAAGAGTGAGCCAAGGGAACGAGAAAAATTCCTAAAGAAAGAAAGAAGAAAACCTTGGGTTGGCCTATGAGGAGGTGGAAGATTCCTATGAGTCTGGTTTCAATTCCCACAATCGTTAGTCTCTTGAGACAGTGGGACAAACCCCCAAATGTCCGGGTCTCCACCCGGAGGAGTAGACGAGAAGTGAAAGGAAGTGTTAAAAGAGAAAGATAAAAAGGAAAGTGAACTCGAGAAAAAAAAGGAAAAAAAAAACGTAAAAAGTTGAAGATATGCAGAGATGGCCCTCGAGTGGGACTGCCGGGTAGGTGGGCACGGCTAGACCCTAGGCCCTTGGGCCTAGGGTCTGTTGTCTTTGGTTTTGGAGCTCGAGGAGCTCGATGACCGAGGAGGTACTTCTGCCGCATACCCACTGTTCTCGTAACTCCTCTACACAAAACCAAAATTACGCACAAAAAGAATGCAGTGGCCACTCTGCCAGAAAAATGGCTATAACATCCACCAAATGCATTAAGTACGTCTGAGGGCCACTGTTAAAAGATAATTCTCCGGATGTCCTTCGTGGAAAAAGTGAGTACTCAGAAAAGTATAATATTCCGCATACTCACTTTCCACCCCAACCAAAATAGCACAACAGTAAAACAGGACCTCATTCATGGCCCCTGCTGCAAGGACAGCGTGGCAGATGACATTGCAAGAAGACCACACATTGACGCGCTTCCACTCTGACTTTGCGAGATTCTTATTGTGGTCATCCATTGGTCCAGTGCATAGGTGACCCTCTCAAGTGTCTAATGAACGAGTGCCGCACATTTTCCTCTAACGAGCATCACCCATCCCGTGCAAATGTTGTGTGCATGATATGTTTGCAACCTCAACCGCGGAAAACATTGTTGAACCCACATGTGCTGAACAAGAGACTGTAGTGTCAGAAGAATGGAGAGAGCGCCGAGAAAGGCAGCGATGGCAGAAGGAGCGGAGTGATCGTCAGTCATGGATGTGTTGACGGAAGCAATGGGCAGTGCAGGGAGTGATTCGCAGAAGGGACAGAGAGGAGTCTTCAGCAGGAGTAGAGTGATGAGGTAGACAGGCAGATGATGAGAAAATGCTGGAACAAGCCAGATAGACTTGGAGTGATGCGCTGAGAGGAGTTGAACGAAGGAACGAGAGTGACTGAGCGAAGAGATACGAGGTGGAGAGCTGAGAGTGGCTGGCGATGGAGGAGTGAGCGAGAAGCGAGTAGAGCAAGCAGAGCAAAGACATGGCGGCGAAGCCGCAGAACCAAAGGCGAACAGGATGAATAGAACTGTTCTGGTTAAACTTTGGAGGGAATGAACATCCTCCATATATACAACAGAATAGGACAAAACTCAAGAAAACGACTTCTTCGCTAGCCGGACGCGAGTGACTCATTGTCACTTTGGTCGGTGACGGTTCGTAGAAGACTGTTGGACCGTTTATTTACTCTCTCTAGCAATAGATGTTATGTACCTCTTCTTGGGTTATTTGAGGCCCTTTCGGAACAAGAATCAAGGTCAGAGAGAAAATACTTCCAACACCCTCCCTGAATCTGACTCAATTCTTGTAAGGTTGGATTCCTCCTAGGGCCCGCCAGGGCACTTGACGTTCATGAGTGTGGTTCCTGGGAGGTGTCCTTGTAGCAGTCACGAACCAGCCGAATTCGAGTAGCTGCAACAACTCGGCAGTGTTGCAGTCTTGGTAGTTTGTGGGCTGGTGGAGGAACACGGCAACGGCATGCATAAAGCAGGCCTTTCCATATTTTACTAAGGGTGCATTTGTATTTGCGGATGAGAGGATGGAAGATGGGTGCAGCAATGCTGAGTAGTGCACCCCGGATGTTTTCCTCCACAAAAGGTACCAGAGTGGAGTGGAAATTTGCAGAAAATTTCCTCCTCCTTTGTAGAGAAGGTAGTGTTGAAGAGTATAGGAGATCGGAACGTCTTTGATGTAGCAGAGGTGGAAGAGGTTGCAAAATTCTTGTGATCACTACGGAATTTTAGTAGCTCCACTTACTGTGAGCGACAGTTCCTTGCATTGTGTGACAAAGTGCCGAGGGAAGGAGGAGAAGTTGATCGGCCCATAGATGTAGGTGGTAGCATTGATGAGGGGTCGAGAGATGAGAATCATTGTATCCGGAGCGGGATGCAGTGTGATGGCCTTGCCTCTTTGAGGGAGGCGGAGAGTTGTACGTGCGAGGTGATGTAGATGGCTGATGATTAAAGGAAAGAGCTGGGCGCAGGGGTGAAACCTCGTACGCTTGTTAAAAGGTTCGGCTTGGGCACAGGTCGTCGCAAGACAGGAAATGCGACCAGAAGAAGTCCTTTTACCGAGCTGATGATGATGGTGATGGAAGAACGGCGGATGAAAGGGTGGGCACAGGGGCAAAACCACGTGTGCTGCTGAGTAGAGGAGTAGAATGTGGCAAGGGGAAGGCAAATGCCGATGCGCCAAAAGAAATCTGCTGCCAGAGAGGATGCTGGCTACTGCGAGAGAGGTAGCTGATGTGTACAGGTCCGTGTGCTGGCGGTAGATGTGAATGATTGCTGATTGCTGATTGAAGCTGATGATGAAGGATGTATGGGTGCAGGGGCTGACCACGTGCACTGCGTAGAGAGATTGGCTTGGGCACAGATCTTCCGCAAGATTGGCGGCTCGACCGAGCGGATCCTTGTGCCGAGCAAATGATAGGAGCTGATGATGACAGACGGTAGATTGATGTTGATGGAGTGGGCGCAGGGGCGAAACCACGTGCGTAACAAATCATAGAGGAGTAGGATGCGGCAAGGGGAAGACAAGAGCCGACGCGCCGCGGGAAATCTGTTGCTGGCGTGGGTGCAAACCACGGCGAGTTTGGCAGCTGGTTCATGCAGATCCTTGTGCTGGCCACAGATGCTGATGATTGCTGGTGAAGATGATACAGAATTTTGGACGTAGGGGTGAGCCGCGTGCCCTGCGGAAGTTTCGGCGTGGGCGCAGGTCGTCGCAAGGGCAATGCGACCGGGCGAATCATTGTGCCGAGCGGAGGATGATGCAGAAAGCGGTGGATTTGATGAAGAGGAGATGGGCGCAGGGGCAAAACCTCGTGCACTTTGGATGATGATGATGACGACGATGAAGATGAGAGAATTGACAATGGTACTGAAGAAGATGAGGCTGATGAGGGCTGAGAGAGGAGGGTACTAAGGCTGATGACGAAGCGGTGAGAATGATGTAGAAGATATTGTTGTTGAGAAAGGAGAAGATTACTGGAGAGGAGGCTGATGGATGAGAAAGCGGCAGATTGAGGAGATGCAGTTGATGAAGAAGACGCAGGCGGAGGAAAAGGCTGATGCGACAGAAAAAGGTCTTCTGATGTCAGGAGAGTGACGGCTTGTGCCCCCAGTTGGCCTGAACCGAGGGGCAGGAAGACTGGTGGTGTCCGATATCCTGTCAGCAAAAGGATGAGTCTTACAGTAAGAGAGAAGTAGAGGCGTACGCGAATGCCAGGAGAGTGACGGCTTGTTCCCCAGTTTTCTCGAGACCGACGAGTAGGAAGACTGGTGGTGTCTGATGTTCTGATGACGGACGGAGCTCTGCTACTGCTAAGGACGAGAGGAGGCGGCATGAGAGGGCAACTCGAGAAACTGGTCTAGGGTAGAGGAAGCAAGGGTGAGTCCGACGTAGATGGAGCAGATGGAGTAGATAGGGACAGCTGCGATGGCTGGAGGAGGATAAGATGGAGAAGGCGCTGCAGAAAACGGAGGCACTGACGCAGTCGTGACCGTGCCACTTGATTACAGAGGTTATCACGTGTAGCAAGGAAGAGAGGCAGGCAGCCAGAAGTTAGCTGAGAGCAATGCAGAGTGAGAGGAGAGGAAGCCGAAGACAGGGAAGCTTCCGCGAAGATATCGGCAGAGAGAGAGAGAGAGAGAGAGAGAGAGAGAGAGAGAGAGAGAGAGAGAGAGAGAGAGAGAGAGAGAGAGAGCGAGAGAGCGACGATGGGGGCAGCAAAGCGATGACCTGGTGAGGAAGACCCAGGCTCTGATACCATGTCAGAAGAATGGAGAGAGCACCGAGAAAGGCAGCGAAGGCAGAAGGAGTGGAGTGATTTTCAGTCATGGATGTGCTGGCGGAAGTAATGGGCAGTGCACGGAGTTAGTCACAGAAGGGGCAGAGAGGAGTCTTTTGCAGGAGTAGAGTGATGAGGTAGACACGCAGATGATGAGAAAATGCTCGAACGAGCCGAACTGGCTTGGAGTGATGCGTTGAGGGGAGCTGAACAAAGGAACGAGAGTGAATGAGCAAAGAGATACGAGGTCAAGCGCTGAGAGTGGCAGGCGATGGAGGAGTGAGCGAGAAGCGAGTAGAGCGAGCACAACGAAGACACGGCGACGAAGCTGCGGAACCAAAGGCAAACAGGATGAATATAACTGTTCTGGCTAAACTTTGGAGGGAATGAACATCCTCCATATACACAACAGAACAGGACCAAACTTAAGACGATGGCTTCTTTGCTAGCCGGACGCGAGTGACTCATCGTCACTTTGGTTGGTGACGGTTAGTAAAGGACCGTTAGACCGTTTATTTTTTCTCTCTAGCGAGAGATATTTTGGACCTCTTCTTGGGTTATTTGAGGCCCTTTTGGACCAAAATTGTTAATTTTGTACGCTCAATGGAGGAGGGTTTTGGCTCCTTGAACAGCAGCTTGACTGGGAGATACAATGAGCAGATCATCCACGTACACAAGGATGGCAACAAGTGGAGAAGACGGTGTACCAAAAAAATGCAGACTCCACAGCGATTCTGCAAAAGCCACCTTCCTCAAGCGTGGGCATGATCTCCTGGTTCCACTAGCGTGGCAACTACTTGAGGCTATACAAGGCCTTGCACAGCCGCCACACCTTGTTGGTACCATCTATGAAATCGGGACGATGAATCATGTAGGTCTCTTCATCCAGCCTACCATGAAGGAGGGCATTTTTCACATCCATTTTCTCGAGTTCTTAGTCTTTCTGAGCGACAAGGCTGAAAAGGGCTTCTGCAATGGTGTATCGACCTACAGGGGCAAAGGTCTCATCAAAAGCAATGCCAAAATCTAGGAGAATCCCTTGGTTTTGAGACATACCGTTGTATCGCTCTATTGTGTTATTTAGCTTTAGTTTTGGACGCTATACCCACTTGGCTAAAACAACTTGTCTGCCAGGGGGAAGATTTGCAAGGTCATACATGCCATGCTCACTGAGTGAATTGACTTCATCGTGCATGACTTCTTCTCATAGAGAGGAGTAAGCAGCTTTGCAAGACTCGTGAACTGTCACAGGCTTTGTAACCAGTTGTAAGAGACCATAAACATAAAGCACTGTGAAACATACCCAAAGACAGATGCACTCAGGACATGATGAAGTTCATGTTCGACAAGGGAGTACCCGACAGGAGAGGTAGGATTTATCATCGACACCGCGGCCGACTGGTCGGCTGTCACAGTGAGCCCAAGGAAATGAAGCTCGGGCTCACCAGACTGGACAGTTCGATTTGGAGCTTTGGGAAGTGCACGCAGACAACCACCACGTACGTAAGGAGAGATAGGATGAGTAATATAGGTAGAAGGAGGAGTGGGAGGAGAAGGCCAATTGGGAGGAGGATTGGATTCAAGGAGAACTGATGCGGGAGCGTCAATAGGAGAGACTGGAGAGAGTGGTACAAGCTGGGAACTCACGGGAGACGTACTAGGTAAAGAAGGTGGGGATGAAGGGACAGAAGAGGGAGTAGTAGACGAGAGTGAAGGGCCAGAGCCCGAGGTGATGACAGGCCTCGGAACAGGAACGTGCTCAGTGCCCCGAGCCGAGGATGAACTAGAGACAGGCTGCACAGGAACAGGTGCAGAAACCACAGGACCTCCCCCAAGCTGAGAGATCAGGGCAAGCGATGCAGGACAGGACAGGCATAAAAGGTCATGTTCAAACACGTCCTCAAAGAAAAGGGCGTCACAAGATTCAATGACACGGCATTGGGACGCATCCTATAAGTGCCATGATTTGGAGAGAGAGGAAACTCCAAGGAAGATACACAGATGACCACGGGGAGTAAGTTTGTCCTCATGGTGATAATTACACAACTAAACTGTAATCACAGAACCCAAAACGCGTGCAAGGTGCAAGCCAGCAGAGCGACATGTCCAGTGTTCAAAGGGTATCACATGACGGGGGAGAGGTCTACGAGGGACATGATTCTACACCCACATTATGTAAGACAATGCTTCAAAGGAATAGAGAGGGGGTTAGCCCGAGGTAGTGAAAAGACAACGGACACTGTCAGCAAGAATACGGTTAAAGCATTCGGACACACCGTATAGGGAGCAAACGATTCCATGCGAACACCTTGGGACTCAAGGAAACAAGAGGTGGGACCCAGGAACTCGCCACCACGGTCAAAGTGAAAGACACAAAGTTGGTGGACAGGCACGTTCAGCCTAAGGAAGCCAAGATCCAAGGATGTTAGTGGCATCACTCTTGTGACAAAGAGCAAAGATTCAACGGTAACGAGAGAAGCCATCTGTGAGACAGAGCATGTACCGACGTAGACCTCCAAGGAAATCATGAGGAAGAGGTCCCATAACATCAGCATGTACAAGGGCGAGATGATGAGAAGTCAGGGAATCAAAAGTGCTAAAGGAAGAGCGGTTCATCTTCCCCTGAGTACAATTAAGGCACTTGAAGGAACAAGGTGTGAGAAATATGGCGGTGTCTAGGCCAGTGGCAGGCGGTACGAGAAGCATGCAGGCAATGGCAAGAGTGGGGATGTGACACAGGTGATGATGCAAGAGCTCAATGTGCTCAAGAGACAAGGAGGGTACAATATGAACAAGAGCAGAGGCAGTGGAAGGTGATGGTGGGGAGAGAAGAACACGAACACGGCGGTCACAGTAAAGTGACAAAGCATAACATGACCTGAGGAACAAACTGGAACAGTGCCAAGGCTATGACTGGATGAGAAATCTATGCCGTAATCATCAAGGATGGTGACAGACAACACGTTAACTTCCACATCAGGCAGTTACAGGACATCTTCCAAGAAACGATCACCGTCTGGTCTAGTAAAGCAAACGACTCCGACACCTTGGATTGGGAGAAGTTGGCTTGTGCCAGTGCAAACAAAATGGACAGAGCCCACATGGCCAAAGAGGAACGACAAGATGTATGTGGTGGGTGGCTCCTGAATCACTAATCCAGAAGCCATGAGATACACGAGCAGGTTGCAACACAAGACAGATACTGACTGTGCCAGAGTGAGAGATGGAGTCTGCAAGAAGAGACGGGAATGTACGAGAGTGCAAGTCTTCTAACCACGGACACACATCAGGCATACAACCTTGAACTCCTCCAGACGATGCGCCAAAAAAGGCTTCATCCGGCTCATAAACAAGAATACGAGACATGTCCATCACACCCTCACCTCCCTGATCATGAATAAGGAGCAGTTTCGTGACACATGTCTCAAGGGAACGCTCCTCAGCATAGCGATTACCAAGGACAATCACTGGAGCGTGACTCAAGAAAGCTGACACCAACCCGAGGCCACGTAGGTGGAGTATACTGGGAGGAGGATGGCCCATGGTAGGATGGTCCCATTGGAGGTGGGACACAGCCCCGTCCAGGAACTGGGCCAGGTCTAGATGCAGAAGAGACTTGGTCAGGTGAAGGAGCTTGTGAGGAAGAGGTGGTGGAGGAAGTGGAAACTGTGGTGTTGGCGACGGCGAAGAGAGATGAGAAGACACCCGTGAGCCCAATGAGCATTCCATGTAGAGGCACGGTGCACATCTTCACTGGAGGCTTTGCTCTTGGAGACAGAGTATCCAACAGCCTCACAGTTCTAGCAGGTGACCGCTGGCTGGGTGTGTGAGCTGCTGGTGTCAGAAGAATGGAAGGAATGGAGAGCATGATGACAAAAGCAGGCAGAAGCAGCTCGACACGGAAGACTTGGGCAATGATGACAGAGGCAAGGCGCTGCAAGACAATGCAGGGAGTCAGGTGGAAAGACCGACAAGTGTGGTGGGGGAGCCGAGGTCGAGAGCTTGAGTAGAGGGGAGTGTGATGAGAGAGTTTGATGACGGTGAGAAAACTGTGTCGATGTGTAGGAGAGAGAGCGCTGAGCGTCGGAATGAGAGTGACGGAGCAAAGAGATGGAGGTGCGAGAACTGAGAGTGGATGGCGAGGAAGAGATGAGCGATAGGCGAGCAGAGCAAAGACACGGCGGCGAAGCCGTGGAACCGCAGGTGAACATGATGGAAAGACTGTTCTAAGTTAAATTTGGAGGGAATGAACATCCTCCATGTATACAGCAGAACAGGACAACAGAGTGCAAGCATCGGCTTCTTTTTGCTAGCCAGACGCGAGTGATACATGTCACGTTATTAGGGGATGCCTTGACTGTCAGTTGAACGTTCATAGAGCCGACAATCCGTCGATCAAGTTGGTTCGGTGATGAGCCGGAGCCGTGATTCAGATTTTGGTGTTATCCGAGAACGACCTCTTTTCTATGTCAGATTTACTTTCCTAAAACCCCCTTGAAGCTGATAAAGTGAAAGGGTTTGTTTATCTGTGAGATTAATTTCTCTTTTCGTCCTCGGTGGGTGGTTCGACTCTACAGCCAAGGAGGAAGTCTGACCACATTGCGCTCAGATTGTTGGGATGCATGGTCAGAATTTCATGACAACTGTCATAAATGACTGTCCTGAGTGTTGCACGAACTGTTGTGCAGCACTGAGGACAGAGAAGATCAAGGACTCGTGACCTGTTGGTTGACGCCTGCACGTCTCCTGTTTCTTTCTACATCGGTGATTGAAGGACCGATGTAGAGAGGGGACCCGAGGAGGACAGCTGTCACTCAAAATCCGTGGAGAAATTCTGAGAAGAGGAGATCAAGGACGTCAGCAACCCAGCGATCCACTGTCTCTGACCACGCTTCAATGGTGAAGGCAGGCTGAATGGTGACTCTTCCATGAAGCGGGGGAAGAATAGTGTGGTTGTTGAAAGTAGTGTTGAACCAGTTATTCCACCATGCCTGCTTGCGGATGTTGTTCCAGAGAAGTGGACCTGTGTGGGCCTCCTGAAGGAGATGATGGTAGGAAGGGTGCAGGAGAGGCTGAAGATGTACACGAACAATTCAGAGCGCTTGGTGGTAGAAGGGGGAATCTGGCTGTGTGAATTCCCTTTGTTCATAGGGTTCGGTCACCATATACCCAGTTTTCGGAACTATAAAAATCATTCGTCTGTCGTCAAGCGAGAAATAACGCAGGTATCAATGGACCGCAGGAAATAACGCAGGTATCAACGCCGACCGAGAAAGCAACCAGACGCCCACGCGGTAAAAGAAAAAAAACACATCCGGGAATGGACAGAAATTAATAGCTCCATAGCCCATGCACTATTCGCTCAAACGTGAATAGTAACGGAGCGGAACCCTTGTGCCCAACCGCAGGAACGACGCCAAACCTCCGGGGGAGGTGCGGAAGACGCAGGTTGAGGGGAAGATATTTTGCACAAACCATGTCCTCTCGGACCTAGGTTTGACACATATCGTTCTTTGTTGTGCACCATTTGCATCAATTAACGCTATGCGTGCGTGGAGGCATTACACACATGTCATCAGATATGTTGCCGACGAAGGACATTGGGCCGCTAGTGACAACCGAGAGATCCTCGTCAGCCTCGCTGACAAGGCAGAACACCAACCGCCACCTCGCAGACGACAACGACCCATTTTGATGTGACGTAGTGGAAAGGGTGCGGAAGGCCAACTGTTGCGTGAACCGAGCTCATAAAAGGAGTTCATGAGGTAATTTGACGGCATTGGAAACTTGTACTTCACAACGTTAAATTCACTACCAGGCCATGGCGTCCTTGCACCAATTGTCGCTAAATGGTCGTCCATTGCCGCCTCTGGAGAAATGGGTGAGAGTTGTCAACGATGCGTGCCACATGGAGCTGTATGATGCGTGGGTCGGGTGGGTTAACATAAAGCGCATGTGGGACTCAAATGGACTCGGCCCGTGTCCTGCAGACCCATACAACATGTGCTGGCTCATGGGTGTCAAACCGCCGCATCGCCATCCTGCATGGTGCCCGGCTCACTGGCAGCCATGGGTCCATCCGGACCCACTGTGGTGTGCAAGATTGTAAACCGGGAAATGTTTGACAGGACAAAGACTGAACAAGACGCGTTGCAATGCTGAACCACGGCTCCTTGTCATCTTTATAAGTCATGACTTAACCATGTTTTACTTCTCCTGCACTGTTTTCACGTGGAAACATGTCTCCTCCGCATCCGCTGAAGCTGCGAGGTTGTCCGATGCCGCCGCTCCAGTTGTGGGATGGAGGACCGGATGCTCCTCGATTTGGTCCATGGGGAGAACTTCTTCCTCCACGACCCCGTATGGACCAGTTTGATGCATGGGTCGCGTGGAACAACATCAAGACCCTCTGGGACTCGAAGAATTCCCCCCCCCCCCCCCCCCCC
>SZWC01014140.1:8726-23752 GCA_023375785.1 Penium margaritaceum | reverse complement strand
CTTCGACGATGACCCGTCGAAGCGCCTTTCCTCGCCCAGAAGTCAAGGAGAAGTTCACCCTGGTCAAGGAGAACTCTTTGGTTGCTTCCTTTATGGCCTTGGTGCATTTGGAGCTCGTTGGGGACGAACTCGGATCACTGGCGGGTGGATTATCCCGCCACCCATGGCGGGTACCAGATTCCACCCACCCAACACCCGAACTTCGGGCTAGGCTAACTTTCTGAATACTCACTCAAATCGAGCGATTCAAAGCTCGATCCTGAATGGAAAAATCCAAGGAATCCAAATCTAAAGTCAGACGAGGTGTTCGACCACTCCTCAGTGGTCGAACCAGGGAGTATGATCAACGGCACTCATGGCAAGGGGCACACAATGTCAACAATCTCCCCCTTGCACCGCAGCCTTGATGCCCTGTCCTTGGAACCTATAGTATTTTAAACTTCACAGCACAGACCAAGCTCCATGCAGCTCGTGTCATGCCTGTCCTTTGGCTGTGCCTTGGTCATGGCGTCGGCGAGCATGCGCTTAGTGCCACAATGCACTATGGCTGCATCTCCCTTCGCCACCAAGTCTCGCGCGTAGTGATGCGGGATCTCGATGTACTTGGTCCTCATATGCAGCACCAGGTTATAGGTCAGGCTGATGGCATTCATGTTGTCGACATTGAGTACCGTCGGCTTTGTTTGCGGCACCCCGTTCTCCTTTAGCAGTCGCCGCAACCACACCGCCTCCTTTGCGACTTCCGCAAGCGCGATGTACTCCGCTTCGGTGCTGGACAGTGCCACACAGTCTTGCTTCCTGCTTGCCCATGAAACTGCTACACCGCCAAGCACAAACACGTACCCCGACGTTGATTTTCTGTCATCCACATCACCAGCCCAGTCGGCATCCGAGTAGCCGACCAACTCGAGGGAGCCGTCACGTGCTCCCCCTCCAAACACAAGCCGCGATTGTTTTGTCGCCTTGAGATAGCGGAGGATCCGCTTCACCGCTTGCCAATGCAGCGGCCCGGGGTCAGCAACATAACGGCTCACTTGGCCCTCCACGAAGGCCAGGTTGGGCCGCATCGCTACCATGGCGTACATGATGCCCCCCACCGCGGACTGGTATGGCACACCTGCCATCTCCTCCTTCTCCTCGTCAGTGCTCGGCCCCATGCTCGAGCTTAGCTCACATGTGGTGGTCATGGGTGTGCTGATGGGGTTGCACTCCTCCATGTTGTAGCGGCGGAGTACCTCTTGCACGTACTTTGCCTGCCCCATCTCGAGCGTGCGTGCCTTGCGGTCCCTCTTGATGACGACGCCGAGGTAGTACTCGAGCTCACCCATGTCGGTCATTTTGAACCGACCGCACAGCTGCCACTTCAGGTTCACCAACTCCTTCATGTCCGATGAGACAAGGATGAGGTCATCCACGTAAAGGACCACGATCTGGTGCAACCCCGACTGCTTCCGCACGTACACGCTGTGATCCGCCTCGCAACGCTTGAAGCCAAGCTCGGCCATGAAGCCGTCCATTTTCAGGTGCCACATGAGTGGCGCTTGCTTAAGCCCGTAGAGCGCCTTGCAAAGCCGGCACACCTTCCCCGGCGGCGCGTCCACCCCCTCTGGCACCTCCATGTAGACCTCCTTGTCCAGGTCGCCATTGAGGAATGCAGTTTTCACATCCATTTGATGGATTTCGTAGTCGTGCACCGCGGCCACCGAGAGGATGGAGCGGATGGAGGCGAACTTTGCCACCGGTGCGAAGGTTTCATCGTAGTGTTCACCCTTCCACTGGGCGTACCCCTTCGCGACCAGTCGCGTCTTGTACCGCTCCACCGTCCCTTCCTTGGTGAGCTTCTTCTTGAAGATTCACTTGGAGCTGATGATTTTCGCGCCCTCCGGCCTGTCAATCAGCTGCCAAGTGCCGTTCTCTTCGTGGGAGGAGAGCTCTGATTTTATGGCTCCTTCCCACTCAGCCCCATCCTTCCGCTAAAACGCCTCTTTGACGGTCTTGGGCTCCTCTTGCGCAAATAACGCTCGAGCGAGCCCGGTCTAGATGCCCTCCGCGACATCGTACCTCTTTGCCTTCCTCCTTGCGCATCCGCTTCTCTGGGGCTACTGCTGTTGAGGCTGTCCTCTCGCAGTGCCACTTGCATTGCTAGCCTGCTCCCCCTCTCTCGGGGACCGTGGAGATGCGGGCTCACTCCCCGCCTCCTCGTTCAGCTCCACTAATGCCGGTGCTTCGGACTCATTTTCCGACTCGGCTGAATGCAAATCAGTCGCTCCCCCATCCCCCGGGTGGTTCCCGCCGGTTGGAGCCAATGGGACGTCACCCTCTTTTACGTCCTCCGGCGTCTCCCCCTCAAGGAGTGGTAGCCACTCCCAACGCTTGGAGAGACCCGCGTCCTTGTCCGTCCAACGGCTGTCCTCGTCGAGCGTGACGCTGTGACTCTTCACGATCTATTGCCTCCACGGGTCGAAGAGCCGATACGCCTTGCTCCCGCTCTCGTACCCAACGAAGATGCACCGGCGAGTCCACGGGTCCAGCTTGCCCTGCCCCTCCCGTGCTTGCACAATAGCATGTGCAACACAACCAAACGTGCGGAGGTGTGCCACAGTTGGCTTCCTCCCACTCCACACTTCTTGTGGCATCTTCCACACCTTGGACTCCACGTCTTTCAGCGGCTTTGTCGGCGTCAGGTTCATGATGTACGCCGCCGTCCGTGCCGCCTCACCCCAGTACCGCTGAGCAAGGCCGGCATCGCTCAACATGGACCGGACCATGTTGAGGATGGTGCGGTTTGCCCTCTCGGCGACGCCGTTCTGCTGCGGAGAGTGTGGCGTAGTTTTCTGCCACGTGATCCCCTTGCTCTTCATCCATGCCGA
The DNA here is from genome assembly GCA_023375785.1 of Penium margaritaceum. Lineage (NCBI taxonomy): Eukaryota > Viridiplantae > Streptophyta > Zygnematophyceae > Desmidiales > Peniaceae > Penium > Penium margaritaceum. Next base: position 20,882 of record SZWC01014140.1, on the reverse strand, counting down.
GCAGCCTTCATACTCGCCGCCATTGTCGCTCCGGAACACCTTCACCTTCAACCCTGTTTGCCGCTCCACAGCCGCCAAAAACTCCTGCATGCAAATCAGGACATTGCTCTTCCTCTTGATGATGTAGAGGTAGAGCTTACGGCTGTGATCGTTGATGAAGGTCACGAAGTAGTGAGCACCCCGGATGGAGCTCTCAAATGGTCCACACACGTCAGTGTGAACCACCTCCAACTGCGCCGATGTACGTGTCCCTTTGCCATCGAATGACTGCCGTGTTGCCTTGCCGACCACGCATGGCTCACACACGACATTCTTGGCTGCATCGAGGCTCTTGAACTCAAGACCCCTCACCACTTCCTTCTTTGCCATGTCCCTCACAGTTGAGGGAGCGATATGACATAGGCGGCGGTGCCATAGGTCCAATTTCCCTTCATCCTTTGTCACGAGGTTGACGGCGTCAGTCCTCACCACATCGGCGAGAACCTTGGTACGAAGAAGGTACAGATCCTCCTCCCTCTTGCCACGTGCACTCACCTCGTCATCCCCCTCCTTCCGGATGATGGCCTCTTTCTTGTTGAAGAGTACCTCGAGCCCCTTGTCGGTAAGGCGGCTCACTGACAGCAGGTTTGTCCCAAAATTGGGCATGTGGAGCACGTCGTAGATGGTGCATGGAATGATTTTACCGTTCACCACCGACTCGATGTGAATATTGCCTTCGCCTGTGGCCAACTCCATTTTGCCGTTGGCCACTTTCATGCGCCGCTCGGTGGCACCGTAGGTGACAAATTCCGCCTGGTTGCATTGTGTGTGGCAGCCTTATCCGGAGTCGATCACCGTCACTTACGGATCTGTCAAGTCGGTAGACTCCTTGGCCATCATGGCTTGGGTGTCCTTCTTCCCGCCCTTCCCGGGCTGGTCCGACTTCTTGTTGGGACAGTCGCGTGCGTAGTGGTCCTGTTTGCCACAATTGTAGCACTCCCCCTTGTTGTCACCTCTCTTGGTGCCCTGCTCGGCACCCTTCCCCTTCTTGCCTCCCCCTCCACCTTGATGGCGGACGGCATAGGTGGAACTTGACGTTGTCCCGCTCTCTCTCCCACCACGCCGCATCCACTCATTGCGGACGTACTCAGCCACCTTTGGGTATTTCAGCTCATCGGCGGACCAGCCTCCTACGACGATGATCATGGGACTCCAACTGTCCGGCAAGGCCAGGAAGAGGATCATGGCTTGCAGCTAAGGGTCAACATTCCAACCGGTGGCTACGCACTCGGCAGTGAGGGACTCAATCTGCTGCAGGATCTCCATGATGTCGTCGCCTTCGTTGGCTCGGAGGGTGACAAGCCTCTTGAAGACGAAGAGTTGGTTAGCAAGGTTGGTGGACTGGTAGATGGTGCAGATTTTGTTCCAGGCCTCCGCAGCCTCCATGCATCCTTAAATCAGTGCGTGCTGCGGCGGAGCTAGCGCTAACACCAACAAGGCAAGTGCCTTCTTGTTGCGCTTCTTGTACTTGTCCACTTCCTCCGGCGTCACGGTATCTGGAGGCGCGGACTCTTCACCGTTCACCAGCTCAAGAAGGCCCTTGTCATCTAGGTAGACCTCAAACTGCCACCTCCACAAGGGGAAGCCGTTCCCATCGAACTTGGAAACGGCGCCGATGCTCTCTTGCTCGGTCGTTGCCCTGGTGCGCGGCGGTAGCGTGAAAGATGAGGAGCTAGGGTCCTTCTAGGTACGTGGGTCTATAACCCTTTGTTGGTTCTAGTGGGTGTGGAGGTACCCTAAAAAATGCCTAGCTCTCACTGGTTCACGCTACCAAGGTTTGGGGCAGCCAATGGACACCTTTGGTGAAGAGTGTAGAGCACAAGGATCACGGATGTGAGTAGACAGAATACGTCGCATTCAGTAGAACTGAATCAAAACATGTTCTTGTTGCTTGGCACAGTGAGATTACATCAGATCCTTTTAGCCTGTGATCTAAGCTTTCCAACGCATCCAAGCACGCCCAAAATGGAGCAGTAGAGCCCCTGCTACGGTCGTCGAAGTAACCCTTGGTGGAGCTGCCCACCTTGCCTTGCACACTAGGCAACGGGAGGCGCTTCGACGATGACCCGTCGAAGCGACTTTCCTTGCCCAGAAGTCAAGGAGAAGTTCACCCTGGTCAAGGAGAATTCTCTTGTTGCTTCCTTTATGGCCCTGGTGCATTTCGAGCTCGTTGGGGACGAACTCGGATCACTGGCGGTGGATTATCCCGCCACCCATGGCGGGTACCAGATTCCACCCACCCAACACCCAAACTTCGGGCAAGGCTAACTTTCCGAATACTCACTCAAATCGAGAAATTCAAAGCTCGATCCTGAATGGAACAATCCAAGGAATCCAAATCTAAAGTCAGACGAGGTGTTCGACCACTCCTCAGTGGTCGAACCAGGGAGTATGATCAACGACACTCATGGCAAGGGACACACCATGTCAACATGAGACTATTCACAATAGAGAGACACCCAAAGAGTTGGCTGGGCTCAGCCCTGCCAAATCCACAAAGAAGGCAAAGGCTGCGGAACTAGTATGCATCAACATACTCATCTGTGTGCATGCACAACTGGTTCAACTGGACAGTAAGGGCACTCTGTGCTGCATGGCCTGTGATGGTTTTGTGATAGCAAATGAGTATGTGTGTACCAATGGGATTAGCAAGGTTGCGACGTGCGATGTCAGCATTGTAGGTCCCAATGTTGGCAAGAAGATCATCAGTTCCGGCAATGATTAGGGTGCACACAGCATTTGCCGCCTTGGACTGAGACGGGATGAAAGGTGGGGATGCCCGTCAGCCTGAGCTTCATGCAGTGCCACCTGCAGTGCCTCAACGAACAATGTGTTCTTGGGCATGATGTGGGTGCAGTGGTGTGTAAGTGGTGGTGTGCAAAGAACAAGAAAATCAGGAAAACGGAAGTTGCTCACCACACTAGCGGTGAGGCTGAAGGGAGAAGAGTGGTAGAGCAATGGCGGCCATGGAAGAGGCGAGGAAAGACACTCACGCTACAACGACCATTGTGAGGCACAGTAGTCAGGTCACAATGGCACCTGCCACTGCTGCGGTTGTGGATACAATCAATACGCCTGTCCTGGTGTGGTGTGCAAGAACATGAGGCTCTCCTTAGGGGGTGAGGATTGCAGTGGTCGTGGACGTGTGGATGGAGCTGATCGCACCTGAGGTAGTGTTTGTTGCCGTGGCAGCAGCCATGGCAACTGCATACGAGGCCGCAGCAACCTGCACAGCAATGTTGGCAATCGCTGCTGCTCGTAGAGAGTGAGAGGTGGCTGTCTCTGTGTAGGCAGAGGAGGCCTTGAGTGAGAGGTGGTACCTGTGGGAGCCCAACTAGCTCTGGCTGTAGTAAAGAATGTAGCAGCAACACCTGTTAGAGGAGACCCTTGGAGAGATTTGGCTGTGTGTAGCACAGAGTTGATCTCGCAGTCTTTTGTCTCCTTTACATGGTGGACGTCCTCACGCTAGTGAGAAGGCAAGAGCCTCTGTATCCAGAGGGGCATGTCAGTGTCATCGTCGTCTTACAACACTCACTGGTCGTCGAGGTGTAGGTGACTTAGTGTGGTTCCGTTTGGTGGCTTGTGAAGTTCGTCCCCGGGGATCAAGATGGAGTTCAGAGAGTCGGTCAATGTTGCTCACTTCCACCATTATCTCAGAATGTTTGAAATAGGAAAGGGACTATGATGCACGGGGTCTCAACAAAAGAGGAGTTACTAGCGTTGATCCACCTGTGAGTCGATGCTAAAGACAAGGATGTGCAAAGTGCTTTTGCTGCTGATAGATAAGACGATCTTGTGTTAGGTGGAAAGTTGAAAGTGCGGGATCACCCAAAAAATGAGATTGACATTCGCTGCAGCAGACAGTGATGCTGCTGGCACCTCCTGAGGTGGTGGCTGACAAGAGAGTCAGCACCGGGCTGGGGTACACAAGATGTGCAGGAGAGTAAAAGAATGCCACCCAGAAGGTGGAAGAGGATGGCCGGGGCAGAACTCAATGTTGCAGCCGGTACCTTGGACGACGCAGTGCTGGGGCGGTGTGCAGTCCAAGACTCCCGCGTGACAACAGAGGAGTACAACGTGGGAGACAACGAGGGTGAGCTACACTGAGATTAGTGCAGCAGTGGTGCTGCTGCCGAGGCCTCGGATAACAGGCATCGGTGCATTATAACACGACACCAGGACTGTATATGGGTACTGAGGTTGCCTCCAGGTGAAGAATAATGCTCATTGGTGGTGGTGCTCTGATGTGTCCATGAGGGAGGGGCAGTCACTGGCGGACAGAAATACCCAGCTTGCCACCCAGGGATTGCGCCCGATCTCTCGGCATAAAGCCAAGGGTGGCTACTCACCACAACACAAGTCTAGCCTGGTTGGATGGCCTCATAAGAATTAATACGCCGCTTGCCAAAAAAAATCCATTCTCCACATTTACAACAAGCTTGGAGATGGCCCTGGCATCCTAAGGGCCGTAAATCCCATGAACAAGAGTTGATCAAGGAGGGAAGACATCAGGTAGCTGTGAGCCACTGATTGGAGAATTGCTCCCGCTGGTAGAGTGTGAGAGATTCCTCACGCAAGTCTCCGTCTTGTGGAAGGAGCTTCAGTGCAGTTATCCACTTAATCCCCTGTATACAATGTGGTACGGAGGAGAAAGTGGAGCAAGACAAGGGGAGTTATAGGTGTGATGGGTTACAACTCAACCACAAACAGTAACAGGTCAAAGTATTGGAATGTTCCGAGTGGAACACTGGAGGTCAGGGCAGGTGGCCTAAATGCACTTGACTGAACAACGTAAAAGTCCTGAGGACGACGCGTGGTGGGCCATAGATGTAACAACAGGTATTCCCACTCATGAATTTCAGAGACTAATGTACGTCTAGGACATAACACTCCTCCCCCTTTAGTCGCAACGTCCCGGCATGTTCGCTGACGTAGGCCGGTGATGCCTGTGGTAGCCGTCAATCAGATGACTGAAACCACGGAGGTTGTCACCACGGAGGTTTCCAGATGTTGTACGTGGTGTCGAAGCCATTCCAGGAGATATTTTGAGATATTTTGAGATATTTTGTCATTTTTCTATGGCTTCAATGTCCGAGGATGACCTCGATGACGTACTCTGTATCTCCGTCCACTTAAATTGAAGACGGAGGAGCAACATCGCTGCTGTAGATTTTCTTGTTGGGGTCCCAGTAGTGCTTCAACTTGCTGACTTTAAAGACCCAATTCACCATGCTGTCAGGCAGGCAATGTCAAGTGATGACTAGGATTTAAATCCTCTCAATCTCACATGGTCCCAACCATAGGGGTTTGAACGTTGTGAAGTCTTGTCCGTGCATTTTGATGTTCGCCGAACTGAGTAGGACGTGATCGCGGGTGCCGAAGATGTTATTTCAGTGATAACAGTCTGCTCCTCACTTTATCACCGCCTGCACCTTTGCGAGGCTCTGTCTTGTTTCTTCCTGGATGTTGGATAAGTTGTGGCGATGAATGTCAACCACGGGTTTTTCTTTTTGGCTTTGTAAACCTGCCGGTGTTCTAAGAAGTTTTCCACAGACTACCTCAAACGGAATTTTACCCATTGTGGTGGAAGTCGCTGAGTTACATGCGAGTTTGGCAGTCGGGAGTTTTGCCGTCCACTTAGTCCCGTGGGGCTCGCATGAAGTACGGAGGAGTTGTTTGAGCATCTGATTGGTCCGCTCGGTTGGCCCGTCAGTTTGGGGATAGATCGCTGTTAATAGCTGGATCCGATTGCCATAACGTATCATTGATCCATGGCTTTGCTAGAAAGGGGAGCGTTGGAGCAGTCCATGTGGCCTCGTGCGACAACATTTTTGCGGCTGATAGGTGTCGCAGGATTTGAAGAATGCCGACACGTCGGTCTGCATGCGGTTCCATCCGTGGTACTTCCCCAGCTTTTTGAGCGTCTTGTTCTCGCCGAAATATCCACATGGACCGGTGGTGCCGTACTCCTCCAATAGCTTCTATTTTTTCTCCTCAATTGGTGGTACGACGGCAATGGCAATGGCATTGGCGATGGCGATGAACTCGACACGGAGGACTCACAAGCAAGGGAAGCGGTTCTTGATGGTAATGTCATTCATCGCCTCATAGTCTATGCACATCCGCATCTCGTTGGTTTTATTTTCTCACAAAACGTTTTGGTGCAACGTATGACAACATGGATGGCCTGATGAACCCTTGACCGAGCATCTCATCCAACTAGTTTTTAGCTCAATGAGCTTGTGGTTGCTCATCCGGTAGGTCCCCTGGACTGTCGATCTGCTTCCCAGCTTCGGGTCTAAATGATGATCAACGCTGCATTACGGAGGTAGAACTCAAGGTTGTTCTTTGGGAAAAACCCCTTTAAAATCCTTGATGAGAGATATAAAATCCTCTAGAACAGTGAAATTCTCAGGTATCGAGGCCAATGAGGCTGATGTTGCATCCACTACTACAATCTCCTCTCATTTCCCTGTCTCAACGTGGACTAGCCGTGTTTCTCCTTTGTGTCGTGGATGTTGCTTGGCCACATCTAGAAACATCGGCTACATGCATTGTTTCGTGACTATTGCAACTTAATCTACTGCTTCCTCCTCTGCTACTTCCTATAGTTGTTATTGCATTGTGGGTCACTCAACAAGAGATAATTGTTGTTAATTGCCATTAATGCTAACGTAAACTGCTTTGCTACTCCAGTCTACCTGTGGATTGTGTCAACACATGATGTCTCGTCTGAGGATGAATTTGTGGTTGCTCATTAAGTAATTTCTCTCGACCACTACATCATGCAAATCTCTAATCTGTAGTCGGAGTGGTCTGTGAAGTCAATGGATCTGTCGGCGTCCGTTGACGGTTTTTCCTTCGGACATCCCCAGTTCAGCCTACTTACCAAGCTTAAAAACCATTTTGTTTCTCTCAAAATAATGAGAAGCTCTCCCATCTAGTAGTTCCAGTACCGTTCTTTGACTTCTATAACTTCTCGGTTGTACTCATAGCAGTCTTGCTGGTTGGTCATCCTCGTACCCCTCGTCAAATATAGAATCCTCAAGATTCCTCGTCTATAGCGACATGAGTCGTTCAGATGGACAATCGGCAGGAGGTTTGCCATCTACTATTGTCCTCTTCCATTTCATGTCTCCCAATTTTTGCTCTTTGACTTTCCTCCCTTTTTGGCCAGTTGCTGCCATTTTCGACAGTCAAGCGAGATATGACCTGCCTTCCTGCAAGTCTTGCACACCCGTTGATTCCGCTGATTGATGGCATTTATTCCCATTGATTGAAACGTTCTACTGCCACAATATGGATTGTGGCCTTGCGTTCACCATCTGTTAGATTCCTGCATCCAAGCGTTGTAGTCGTTACTATTGGTGTGATGAACTGCTGTAATTATTTGCGGAAGGTTTTTTGAATCCCGGACGGTTCTAAAAGTGTTGGCTGGATTTAGGGTTCAATCGAGAGCTGGTTATTACTCTCGGTGAGCATTGCTTCTCCCATGCGCGTATTTTGAAGCTCCCCCATTGTCACGGTGAGTTGTTGGAGTAGATAGACGTTGTGGCTCTCAAACCCCTGGTAGTTTTTTTGTACAGGTCTTTGTTGATGCGGACCTGTTGGTTGGTGCCTCTCGTCGTGCAAGGTGTTTTCTGGATGGGTAACGACAGAGGTAAAGGATCCACCGAGCCCAAGGATCCCTTCACCGGATTGGCCATTGGAGTCGTTGGTGTTGCTCTATTTGCCGTAACGCTTATTGCTGCCACCTAGTTTGCCTGGATAGCGTCGTTGCCTGTATGTTGTTGATCCTCCATTGCCGGAAATTTTGTCCGTTACTACTGCTCTCTGTCGAGTGCACTCGTTTTGTTCGCGGTCGTCGTCGCAAAGTCTATGATCTTGTGGAGGTTAGAGATGTGCTAAAGACTCGTGTGAGGTTGTCGCCGCATAGTGATACGCCAAGAGGAACATGGATGTCGACTAACCCTTCAGCGCCGTTGTGCTCTGGCACCAAGTGGTACGCCAAGAGGAACATGGATGGTTCACAGGGATGAGGTGCAAAGTAGAAGACGATTCAAGGAAGTAGGATAATTTTGTAATACATTTAGAAATAAGTGTAATTTGATGACAAGTGTCAGAAATGTTGAGCGCATGTGTACAATAGCAAGAAACTGAATGATGCATATGTTGGATCTTGGACGCCCGAGTCAAGTGACGCGTGCTAACACACGCCGTCAGTGGTTGCTTCGAGAAACTCCGCCAAGAAGTCGGGGGGTTTTAAGAATGTTGAAGCGCGTGTTTAAAAAAGTTTACCACAGTCAAGAAGTCGACCGAACAGTATTGAAACCCCGATACAATACAGGACATTTCTGTCAACCATTCTAGAAAGTGGTCGAACTTGTCAAAAAATTCAGAAGCAGAACAATGGAGGTCAGGACAGATGGGCAAAACACCCACGGCTGAGCGGCATAAAAACCCTGAGTTTGACGCGAGGTGGGCCACAAACATAATGAGAAAAATGCCCACTCGTGAAGTTTAGGGGCTTGTGTTTGTCTGGGACATAGTACTGTTTGCAACAATCACGTGGGACTACAGTACATGTTTCCAAGAAGAAATCGGTGACGCATGAGAATGATTGAGGGATTCGACCAATGAGTCAATAATGCCGGTGCATTCTTTTCGCAGTACCCTGTTCAAAATACTCAAAGAATGAAAAGTTTTGACGGAATTGAATATTGTGATACAACGTTTTTTGTTGAGAGAACATTTTATTTCATTTTTTTGTAATTGAATGTCTCGACAAAGTTCCATTGTCCTCAAAGATTGTATAACACAATTGCTCCACAACATGCAAGCATCCTATGAATAAAGTAGTGTTTTCCTTTACTGGAAGCACAAGTTCATTCCACAAAAGTTTTCTTGCTGAACCATGAAAAGCTTCTTGATCCAGCTTCATGCAAACAAAAAGAAATGACAGTGTTCATGCAAACATACATAATCCCAAAACTTGATTTCATGCAACAGCTAGCACTAAGCCAATCCTATGACTACGGATGCATGCGCCGGACCTCCTCCATTTAGAGTAGGAAGTTGTAAATATTTCCGTATGATGTATTTTATCCAAATCCAATGGAGCACGCATGACAACCGTGCAGTCCTTGGTCGTTGAGGAAATTGCCCTTGGTGGAATTCTAAAGGGTGTTTTTTTTTTTTGCACGATGGGGAACCATATGTTAATGGGGTGTGAACACGCAATTGACCTCTAGACTCTGTCCATATACACATCATCACCGTAGATAACTAATCCAGAGTGAAGCTCTTGGACGCAGCATCATTATACACTCGATGGATACGCACTTCTTGCAATTCAGACAAGTGCAAAAGTGGCACAAACTGTATCCGATCTGGACATGCATGAGAGCTCAGAGATTGTAGTAAGCATAACTTGATTGCTTTCCTTTTAGCAAAACATGGAGCAATTTGTGGTAGAGTGCATGCACCCACATATGCTCGTGTGCAATGTGGTTGCATGGTATTTTTTCCGTGCATGTCTGATCGGGCTCTTGCATGGTGTGGTTGGGTTGCTGATCCTACACGACCATTTTTTCGACGTATTCCGGCGTGTGAGAAAACACCGTCAGTTCACTGCCAACGGATCAAGTTCGACCCCCCACCCCCTTCTCACACTGTGGTGAGTGGGGATCCAGGGACGAAGGCCTTGGGTCTGACTGCCCGTGGTGTCGGCACAACGGACCTTCATCTTAGATCTGCATTGGGGTATGCCCTGATCTCTCAGGAGCATCGATGTTCTGTCTCTGTCTCGTTGTCACATGCTCCGGTGAGCCTTGGAAGCACTTGTTTGTTGACAGCTAGGTCGTCTTTACAGGCAGCCGATCCACAAAGCCTCCATGAGGGCAAGGCGGCACCTAAACTGCCCAGTGGAAAGCTACTTGCAAGGAGGAACTGGCTACTATCGATGAGCATGCTGTGTAAAAGCAAGTCGACTTGCCCCCAGGCCATAAAGCCAATGGGGCTTAGTGCATTTTTCATTGCAAGTGGAAGCCGGATGGCACACTGGACAAGTACAATCGGCCAATGGCTTTGCACAGGTAGTAGGAGTGTACTTCGACCAGCATGGTTGCACGACATGATTGGGAGCTCCACTAAATGGATGTGAGCAATGCCTTCTTCCATGGCGCTCTCAATGGGGAGGAGCTTTATGTTGAAATAGTATGCACCTTGTCCACTGCCTAGCTGGCTAGCTACACATACAGACAAGACATGCACTGCTCTGTGGAGTACGTCCCCTTGGTCTGTTCTAAGATGGGCCAGGAATGCACTGCCCATAATGGGTATGTCCCCTGTGGCTCATCATAGGAACCATACCTTTTTGGCATGGTTGAATAGGCACCGGAGTCTCAAGCGAGAGATCGCGGGTTCAAACCCCGCGACGGCCACATTTTGTTGTGGCCAAAACTTGGACAGGAAGCTTCTATGAAGCTTACTAAAAGCCTGGCTTGAGGATGACACTTGGCGGTCTAAGGACGCGCCAAGTAGGATTGTAGGTTGAGGTTGGCTCCAGTGGAGCCACTACAAGCAGAAGCTTTAGCAAAGCTCTGCAAGTATAAAAGCCTGTACCTTGCATGCATCCATTTACAGTTCTTGCCTTTGAGACTCCTCATAGAGTGTCCAACCAAAGGTAGACACTAAAGACCAACATGCGGACTTCGTGAGGTTGCAAACCAAACGAACCTAAAGTGTGGATCCCTCGTTCGAGGGTGATATGTTATCTTGGTTTCAATACCAAGAGCGGTTGGCGGCCTCCCATGTCGGGACCCGTTTTCTAGACCGTTGCTATCCGGCGCATTGACAAAGGGTGATGGGCCCACACTTCTGGTTCTAAGGCACGCTTCCAAGACCGACTAGCGCGTGGTCTTGCAGGGCGCACAAGTACAACAGGGACACGACCATCGGACGGCTCCATCTACTCCATCGGCTCCATCGGCTTCTTCAGGTAGGGTGCGCGCACGTGGCGGACTAGGGGACGAGGATCAGCTCTGTCCATGTTGGACAAGACCCTCGAGCCCCAACGGGATTAAGCTCTACCCCTTTTTAGAAGGTGGTACGACCCCGAGTCCGTTCCCTCACGACGGCACCATCGCCTTAGGTGATCATCGGCAGGAGGGGTATGCAACGGAACCAACTGCACCTTTGACAACGGTCGCAGTCAGCAGCCTCATCAGCCTCATCGGCCTCAACGAAGCAGAGTAGCAGCGAAGCAGAGAAGACGAGCAACCGCCAAAAATGGCGGATCCGACTCCAGCCCGCCTTGAGGCGGGTATGTCCAAATTCACGGGGACAGGTTTTCCCTTGTGGAAATGGCAATTTGAGATTGTCATGAACGTGCGTGGCTACCTCGACATTCTAGAAGGGATCGAGACAGCACCCGCCGATGCGACCATGACGACGCATGCGGCTGACCTTGCAGCATGGACGATGAAGAACAACATGGCTCTCGCCATTCTTGTGACGCCCATCAACGAGACTCAACACTCTCACATCACAGGATGCACATTGGCTGCCGAGGCCTACGCAAAGCTCTCACGCGTGCATCAATCGAACGCCCTAGCAAACCGACTCTTCATCTTCCAACGGTTGATGTCGATGAGGGTGAGCGAAGGAGAATCGATACCCGCATTTTTGCAGTCGTTCGACAACGTGCTGCAAGAGGTCCAGCAAATGGAATGGAAGCTCGACTCCAACATGCGTGCCATGATCCTTCTAATGGCGCTNGTGCAAGCTCTCGCTCCAGTCAAGGCAACAGCGGAAGCGGTGGTGGTGGAGGGAAAGGCAACGGTGGCGGGAAGAGTTCCAAGAAGCCCGGCAACTGTCACAACTGTGGCAAGGCTGGGCACTGGGCTAGGGACTGCCGTAGTCCCAAGAAAGAAGGCGGGAACAAAGGTGGAAAGGAGAAGAAGGAGCTCACTAACATGATGGCTAGGGGGCTGCCCATGAAGGGCGCAGCGATCCTTAGGCCCGGGGCATTCGCCCTTGACTCGGGCACCAACCACCACTCCTCAAAAGAGAAGGGTGGATTTGTCTCCATGGTCGAATCTATCATGCGCATCAAGT
>SZWC01014139.1:57136-76291 GCA_023375785.1 Penium margaritaceum | reverse complement strand
TCGCTGCCAGCAGTGGACTGCTCCTCGCTGCTCGCTTGCTGCGAGCATTGAGCAGCAGCAGCCGCTGCTGGCAGCTGCTCGCTGCAGCCGATGCTGCATCTGGCTACTGCTGCGGCTACTGCAGCCTGTTGCTGCTGCTGCACGTAGTTGCAGCCTGTTGCTGCTGCTGCACGTTACTGCAGCAACTGCTTGCTGCCGTTACTGCTTGCTACTACTGCGGGCTGCTGCTGTTGTGAGCTACTGCTACTACAGGCTGCCGCGAGCTGTTGCTTCTGCTTGCTGCTGCTGCTGTATGCAACTGCTACTGGCTGCTACTGCCACTGCTCGCTGCCGTTGCCTGCGGCTACCACTACTGCAAACTGCTGCTAATGTGTGCTGGTGCCAGTTACTGCACCTGGGTGACGTTGCAACGTGCGTCGTCGCCCGTAGGTGTTGGACCCGGCCTGCCGCTCACCTCCTCGCGTCACGCGTGGGGGTCAGTGCTGCCAAAAAAAATTGGCAGCATTTCCCCTGGTCCAGTGGCCATGGGAAAAACTCATGCGCCGCCTCCAGGCGGGTCAATGCTGTCGGAAGAAATCCGGCAGCATTTCCCCTGCACGGGCGCATATGGGGGTCCGCCGACGTTGTCTGGCACCTATACGCCAGTCTTCTGCTGCTGCTGCTACGCTCTGGCTCTGATACCAAGCTAGAAAGCCTAGGCAACAGGTTGGGATAACATACGTTGTTGATGCAGCGTGCGGGCTTCCACGCTCGTTCCTCAAGTCTGCTGCCCCCTCAGTCTGCTGCTCTAGAGTCTAAGTCTGGAAGCTTTGGGTTTGTTACTCAGAAACGTGCGCGCCAGTGTTAGCGTCAGAAAGCAGCTAAAAACTGAAAGTGACTGATTAGGAATGAAGAATGAGCAACAATGGGAGACCCCTCCAAGTTCTAGCTCCCCCCCACTAGTGTAGAACTTGTTACTCAGCTAACCAGCCAATCAGAAAACAGTCCTAAACCTGTTTTCTGCCAGGCAGGGTTTTCTCGGTGAGCCCTGCCAGACGCCCGACAGCCCAAAACCGACACTATAGTGCACATGTGCGGACAGAGACACAGTCAACAACCGGACTCCCCCAGGGCACGCAGAGACGCAGGCAGGGACAAAGAGAGCCACTCACAGACGCACGCAAACAGAACTCAATGCCTTCTTGAACGATTCGCGCTTTGGTGCTTTGGTCAAGAAGTCAGCCAGCTGACGTGCTGTCTCAACCCAAACAAATCTGATGCTTTCGTTATGTAACAATGAACGCACATAGTGATACTCAACGTTGATGTGTTTTGTGCGTGTGTGATGCATGCCGTCATCGTCGGTGACGGCCATGGCACTCTCATTGTTACAATGCAACGTGATGGATGCAACGGACTGACGCAACTCGGACAACAGGCGACGCAACCACACACTCTCACACTAGCCTGAGCCAAGGGCCCTGTACTTAGCCTCAGCAGAGCTACATGTAGTGCACCCGTGCTTGCCACTGCGCCAGGACACAGCCGTGCCGCTGATCAGAAAGATCCAGGCTATACGACTCTTACTGTCTGCACTGCCAGCACAGTCACAATCGGTGTAGCCCACCGCGACGACAGAAGACTGGCGGCGAAACATGAGACCTCGCCGAGGAGTCGAGACAACATAGCACAATACTCGGATCGCGGCCTCGAAGTGGAGGTGATGCGGCTCCTGAGAAAACTGAGCCAGGAGGTTGACGGCGAACGCGATGTCTGGGCGCGTCGTCGTCACCAGGAACATCAGTGACCCGATGACCCGCAGATACGTGGTCACGTCAACTGGGTCTCCCACAACAGCTGGGTCAGGACTCTTCAACTTCACCTAGCCATCAGGTGACATGGGTGAAGATGCGCTGGGCACGAGGGGCAGGTCCTCGACAAAGCGAGTGGACAGGGTCTGCACATAGGCAGCCTGGTGGACATGCAGGATGCCCTAGGAGCGATCATGCTCGAGCTCCATGCCCATGAAGACTCGGGCAGACCCGAGATCCTTCATCTGGTAGGCGGTGTGTAGCAAGTCCTTGACACGCTTGACGGCAGCCATGTCAGGCGACGCAATGAGAAGATCATCAACGTAGACCAGGACAACGGCGAGGGTTTGGCCTCGCGGGCTGACAAACAGTGCGGGGTCAGCGGTACTACGCTGAAGACTACCACGAAGGAGCGTCCTGCTGATCTCTTGGTTCCAGCACCGAGGCGACTGCTTCAAGCCGTAGAGGGCCTCCCGCAGCCGCCAAACTCTCCCAGTGCCGTCATCATCCAATGAACCATGGAGGAAGGCGCTGCTCACATCCATCTGATATAGCTCCCACCCATGCTGGGCAACTAGACTGAAGAGCGCTAGGCTCGTGAAGAACCAGCCAACTGGAGCAAAGATCTGGTCGTAGTCGACCCCAGGGACCTGAGCAAACCCCTTCGCTTTGAGGTAGGCCTTGTACTTGTCCAAGGACTCGTCAGGGTTCCATTTACATCGAAAGACCCACTTAGCACCAATGGGCTTCCGACCTGGAGGGAGGTCCACGAGATCATACATGTGGTGTAGCCGGATCGCAGCGATCTCATCAGTGCAGGCAGCATCCCAGTGTGCAGCCTCAGGAGAGGCGCGAGCCTCGCACAAGGTGGCTGGGTGTTCTGGGCGTCATATGGAGCAGACTAAGAGAGCGTGTGCATCTCGAGCTCCAGATGGGATGCGTGCGAGTGCAGACATGACAGCATGCCGATGCTCGTGGTGAAGCATGGCAGTAGCCCACTGCAGAGCCAAGGTGAAGGTCTACAATGATAGCCAAAGTGGTCAGGCTGAGGGCCTTGGTGCCAGGGTCCCCACGAACAACCGAAGGAGTGGAAGAGACACGTGGAGCCAGAGGGGGTCGAGACGCCACAGCGCGAGGTGCCGCAGTATGCACGCTGACGGCCTGGGTCGGAGGCTGCCTCATGAGCCACGCGTGTAGCACGGTAGGGCAAGAGATGGCCTCGCATCTGACAGGCTAATGGAGGCGAACAGGGCTGCTAGCCCGGACGGACCAGCGGACGCGATTGGGGCTGCTGGTCCGGAGGGTGCCAGCAGACACGACTGGGGCCGCCGACCCTGAGGGGCCAGCGGGCGCGACTGGGGCGGCTGGCCCGGAGGGACCAGTGGACGCGACTGGAATGGCTGGCCCGGAGGGACCAGTGGACGCAATTGGGGCGGTTGGCTCAGAGGGACCAGCGGGCGCGACTGGGGCGGCTAGCCCGGAGGGACCAGTGGACGCGACTTGGGCGGCTGGCTCGGAGGGACCAGCGGACACAACTCGGACCGTCGGACCGTCGGCCCGGAGGAACCGGTGGACGCGACTGGGATAGCTAGCCCTGAGGGACCGGTGGACGCGACTGGGACCGTCGGCCCGGAGGGGCCAGTGGGTGCAACGGGGGTTTCTGGCTACGAGGGGCCAGCAAGCGCGACTGGGGCTGCTGGCTCGGAGGAGGCAGCGGGCGCAAGAGGGGCTTATGGCTCGAAGAGAGTAAGTGATGTACCACTCGGAAGTGGTAGGATAGCGGATGGACTCACCACTCCCCCACATGACGAGAGGGACACCGACGAGCCGGAGCGAACGAGATTGCGTGGAAACAGTTCCTCAAAGAAAGAGGACGTCGTGGGACTCAACGATGCAGTGTCGGGAGGGATCCCAGAAGTGCCAAGCCTTGGATTGATGAGAGACACCGAGAAAGGTGCAAGGACGCCTGCGGGGGGCGAGCTTGCCGCCCTGTTGCGTGGCAGGTAGCCACACAATGGCTACGCAACCCCAGACGCAAGCAGGGCGCAGGTCAGCTCATTGACCGCACCAGTGCTGGTACGGCGTGGACTGGCAGGGAAGGGTTCCGTGAGGAATCTGGATCTAGAACCACATCATGTAGGCCATGGCTTCAAAGTAGAAGCCATCGGAGAGGCCAGACTCCACCCGCATGGTGCGAAAGGCATCGGCCATGGTACGGTTCCACCGCTCGGAGACGTCGTTCTAGACAGGCATGTAGGGCGCGGACGTCTCCTGGTGGATACCGCGGGAAGTGAGAAAAGTCGTGGTCTCATCCATATACTCACCACCGCGATTGGAGCAAAAGCGGCGAAGGGATCGACCACACCCGTGCTCCGCAAGGACAAGCTAGTCCTAAATGGCACGAGCAACATCGCTCTTCTACCAAGGGCGGAAGACCTAGCGGTAGCGCAAGTAGTCATCAGTGAGGGTCAGGACATAACGGCCATGCTTTTTGATGGACTCGGTAGGGAGAGGACCCATGACATGAGAATGGACCAGGTCGAGAAGGGCGGATACACAGGAGGAGGAAAAAGGGTATGTGGACCGGTGCATCTTTCCCTGAGCGCAATCAACGCACTCTATGGGACACGGCAAAGGGAAAGTCTCAGAGTCAAGGCCCTTGGCCGGCTGGGTGTGGAGCATGCTCTTGACGACAGCAGAGTGTATGTGGCAAAGGCGGTGGTGCAATAGACTGGTATGCTGCGGAGAGAGCGTACTGGTGACAAACACATGGCCTGTGGTGGTGGGCGGGGAGGGGACAAAAGGAGAGGAGGACAGACGAGTCAAGTGCCACAGCTTGCCACGGGCGGTGGCGTGAAGAACGACAAGACCGGACGGACGCAACGACATAGTGCCAACACCACGCAAGTGCACAACGTCCATGCTCATGCGGTCAAGGGCAGTAACGGACAGGCGGTTGAGCTCAAGACTGGGGACGAAAAGGACATCAGTCAGGGAAACATCACCTGCCAGATCACGGAAACGGAAACGAACACCAACACCGCGGATAGGTAACACGTGGTCGGAGCCTGTCCGGACACCGGATACATCACCAACAGGACCAAGCATACTGAAGGCCTCACAAGTGGCTGTCATGTGATACGTGGCCCCGGAGTCGATGATCCAATTCTCGTTCGGAACCTGGACTGGAGTTGCCAGATGTCTAACGGTCATATGGCAGCACGCAAGAGACGCGGACGCATTGGAAGGGGGTGCAAACCGAGACTGCCAATCATCGAGCCACGCAACGTCGTCACCGAGGGTGACAGAGGAGACCATGGGAGACGGCAAGATGGATGAGGAGGCAGGACACAACTGTAGCTCACTCTCAGTCATGCAGGGCGAGGGGGACGGGCAGGAGGTGACGCAAATCGCACTTCCTTGGGGAGGAGGGCGAGGCAAACCAAGCTGGAGCGCAATGAACTGCTCCAACAATCGCTCAAGCGTGGACGGCCCGGTAGAGTAGACTCAGTGTGGAGTGATAGCGTCGGAGCCCGGATAGAATGAATACTGCAGCGGTGAAGGGAACGAGGGCACCGACGGTTGCCGGTGATGCTACTGCGAAGCTGGCGTTGGTGGGACCGGTGTGGCTGTCAGAGGAGAGGAGCTGCTAGACGAGGTTGGGGCGTCAATGCCAGCGACAGTGACGATGGCAAAGGAAAAACGGCGCTCCCGCTGGCAACGCATGGTGGCAATGACGTGCGCCTCGTCCGTGGGCAGCACGCACGTGTACCACTCGTGCCCGGGCTGGCCACAGTTGTGGCAGAATGAGCCATCACCGCTGAACCCAGTCGACTACTATAACTATTGCTATAGCAAAACCTTGCCCTTCTTGCTTCGGCGTTTCTTCTTTCCCGACGACAAAGAACTGGTGACGGTAGCTACTACGGGGGAAGCGACTGCCACGGAGGCAACGGCAAGGGACACTAGAGCCTTTGTGCGCTAAAGGTGGGACTCCAAGCAAGCTTCCTCAATCCTCAGGAAGAGCTTGTTTGCCCGGGGCATGAGGGCGCCCTGGGCCGCCATGGTGGAGAGGACGATATGGGAGTAGTGCACGAAGACATCCGCGTACGCGGCAGTGGCGTCGCGCTTGATGGTGAGGAGCGCGGCCAGAGGGGGTGGAGCAGAGGTGCCGAGGCCATGAAGGATGTCTTGAGCCGGCTGCAAGTAGGCGGTGATTGTCTCGATCTCCCCCATGTGGAGGGAGTTCAACTCCCGTAGCAGATGGCTGGTCTCAGCCTCTTTGGACAGGCGATAGGGGCGAGTGAGGACGTGCTACATGGCTGTAGGGTCTGGGACGTTGCTAGCGGTGAAATCGCCAAGAAAGGACTCTAGGGCCAGGCGGGAAGTCGGAGGAGCGACATGGATGAGGGCGCGGACGGCGCGACCAGCGTCATACAGCTGGTCGGCCTGGGTGGAGTCGTACGGAAGAGTGTAGCATGCCCAAAGGCCCTCATCCTTCGCCCACATGTGGAAGCTGACCTCCCAACTCCGGAACTGCTCGCCGGCCTGAAGCGGCGGGGGCGGGGTCTCAAAGTCCTTTTGCCTGCGGCCGGCACCCAGAGTGGGGCTAAGGACGGAGGTCATTATCTACCCCTGGTGTCGAGTCTTCTGTTGTGCCAGGTAGAGCGTGGCAGTAGACACATTGGGGCCATCTGTGAGGCCCGTGGCTGTAGTGTTGCAAGCTGCTGCGTCAAGGCGGCAAGCTGTTGTTGAATGGAAGCTAAGGGATCAAGGGTGTTGGCGACGACGCCTGTTGGCTGATGTTGCTGCTGTTGTTGCTTCTACTACTGCTGCTGTTGCTATTACTGCTGTCGCTACTACTGTTGTAACTGTTGCTACTATTGCTGCTGTTGTTGTTCTTGTTGTTGTTGCAGCTGCAGCTGCTACTGTTCTTGGTCCTGCTAGGGGTCCCCCCAACGGAGGAGGACCCCTCCCCATTGGGGTTGTTAGCCATGGTTTTGGTGCCCCTTCTGTTTTTTTTGTGTTTTGTGTGCTCCTCATTTCAGTAGTGACGTCAGCCAAGGACGGCTGGTGTCAACAACTGCTACGCAGTAGTCTACTACTGTTGCTACGATAAATTTTCTTCCCTTCTCTCTTTCTTTTTCCGTTCATGACGTCAGCAGTGGCATCTGAAGTGACGTTAGAGGTTGGATGCTGACGTCAGCAGCGGCTATGGTTAGGGCCGCTGTTGCACAGCTACAGCGGTTACTATTATCAATGCTGTTGTTGTTGTTGTTACTGCCTTTGCTGCTGCTTGTCGCTGTTACTATTGCTGGTGCTACGGCTGCTACAGTTGTTGTTACATCCATTGCTACTGCTACTACTACGGTTGCTATGGTAGTAGCAACTGCTACTGCTCCTGCTACTGCTGTTGCAGCTATTGCTGCTACTGTTGCTACTACTACTACTGCTGTTGCTACGGCTGTTATGGCAACAGCAACTGTTGTTGCTGCTATTGCTGCTGCTACTGCTGTTGCATTTGCTGCTGCTGTTGTTGCCGCTGCTGTGTGCTGCTACGAGTGCTGTGGTTGCTGCAGCAACTACGACATTTGCTGCTGGGGTGGGGGAATTCTTTTGCTAGCCTTTTCTTCCTTCTTCTCGTCTGGCCCAGCGAGCCTTGCTGCTCGCTGTGGGTAGCGGGGTGCTAGCAACGAGCTCGCTGCTCACTGCCAGCAGCCCGCTGCTCGTAGCGAGAAGCGGGCTCGCTGGTTGTAGCCCACTGCTTGCAACAAGCTGCGGGCTACAAGGAGCAGCAGCTGCTGCTGGCTGCTGATCTCTGCTGCTCACTGTTGCTGTTGTTATAGCAGGCTGTTGCTACTGCTTGCTGTTGCTGCTGACTACTGCTACTCTTGCCCACTACCGCTACTGCTGCTGTTGTGAGCTGGTGTTGTTGGCCGCCATTGCTGCTTGCTGTTGCAGGCTGCTACTGCTATTGTTGCGAGCTGCTACGAGCTGTTGCTTCTTTCAGCTACTGTTGCCGCTGCGAGCTGATGTTGCTGCCGACTGCTGCTGCTACACACAGCTACAGCTGGCTGCTGCTACCACTGCTCGCTGCAGTTGCCTGCCGCTGCTGCTACTGCAGGTTGTTGATACAACTCGCGTGTGCCATTCAGTGCACCTGGGTGACGTTGCCACATGCGCCGTCGCCCACAAGTATCGGACGCTGCCTGCCGCTCACCTCCTTACGTCACGCGTGGGAGTCAATGCTGCCGGAAAACATCCGGCAGCATTTCCCCTGGCCCAGTGGCCGTGGGAAAAAATCTGACGCCGCCACCAGGCGGGTCAATGCTATCGGAAAAAATCCGGCAGCATTTCCCCTGCACTTGCGCCTATGGGGGTCCGCCGGCATTGTCTGGCACCTGTACGCCAGTCTTTTGCTGCTACTGCTACGCTCTTACTCTGATACCATAATGGAAAACTAGGCAGTAGGTTTGGGCAGCAGCGTTGTTGATGCAGCATGCGGGCTTCCATGCTAGTTGCTTAAGTATGATGCCCCCTTAGTCTGCTGCTCTAGAGACTAAGTCTAAGCTCTTGGTTTGTTACTCGAAAATGTGTGCGCCGGTGTTTGCGCCAGAAAGCAGCTGAAAACTGAAAGTGACTGATTAGGAATGAAGAATGAGCAACAATGGGAGACCCCTCCAAGTTCTAGTTCCCCCCCACTAGTGTAGAACTTGTTACTCAGCTAACCAGCCAATCAGAAAATAGTCCTAGACCTTTTTTCTGGCAGGCAGGGTTTCTCGGTGAGCCCTGCCAGACGCCCGACAGCCCAAAACCCCGGCGTCGTCCATTTTGCCTGAATACTGGACCATACCATACTACCGATGCTAGGAACGGAGTCGTGCGGTCAGAATTAGCTAGANGCGCCGGTGTTTGCGCCAGAAAGCAGCTGAAAACTGAAAGTGACTGATTAGGAATGAAGAATGAGCAACAATGGGAGACCCCTCCAAGTTCTAGTTCCCCCCCACTAGTGTAGAACTTGTTACTCAGCTAACCAGCCAATCAGAAAATAGTCCTAGACCTTTTTTCTGGCAGGCAGGGTTTCTCGGTGAGCCCTGCCAGACGCCCGACAGCCCAAAACCCCGGCGTCGTCCATTTTGCCTGAATACTGGACCATACCATACTACCGATGCTAGGAACGGAGTCGTGCGGTCAGAATTAGCTAGAAAAATAGCAGCAAACAATTATAGCTACCCAAACCCGGGCAGTGCCTGCGATGGTCCATGATGCCAAACTGTGCCACGTAGCAAGCGACATGGACTGTAGGCAAAGCATGATGCTGCAGACGCAATGGCATAGTCAGAAATAGCGCTGGGTGCATGTAGACAGCATCTGCGGTGGTAGTGACCGCCGGCGGCCCGACCGCCGAGGAGGCCTGCCGATGGAGCTGAGCACGTCGCCATAGGGAGGAGGCTCCAGCGAACTGCGAGTAGGCCTCAGCGTGCATTGGCTCCACCGGACGACACTCAAGCAGCGTCAAGTCTCGCCGTCAGTCATGTGCACGGCGATGTACACAAGCCGGGAGGACACAACAGAGCACAATGAGAGATGCACAAAAAACCAACAACCATCAACATTAACACTCCCCCATGACCTTCAGTCACAGCCCACACATGCAAGGACAAGCCAGTATCAATTGAGACAGGAACGGGGAGACAATGATCAACCATGGTCATAGGGACAGACCAGATCAACAACGAGAATGCCAAACTTGAAGACAGTTATGCTCAGTGCCTTCGTGAGGACGTCAGCACATTGTGAGCGTGTGTCTACTCAAACGACTTGAACCGAGCCAGCAGTAAATCATTCATGAACATAGTGATGCTCGACATTGATGTTTCTTTTGCGGGAATAGTGCATGCCATCATTTCTAGCGATGGTTTTTGTGCTCTCATCATTGTAGCGTAAGGTCATACAGTGGAGAGAAGCATCTTGTTGTTACAGCCTCACACGCATTCGCACCAGACGCCACATACTCAGCCTGACTTGAACTCCTTGCCATACACCATTGCATACCACTTTTCCAGGAGATGACAGTGCCGCCAACCCAAAAAATGTAGCCTCTGAGATTGCGTGCATCTGTATCATAAGCCCGATCAATGTCCGTAAATCCAATGAGCACAAGTATGGTATGTGCTCTGAACCACAGGCCCACACATGAGTTTGAGAGCGTGTATCACACCACACAAAGTGCGGCTTCGAGGTGTAGGTCCCTGGAGCACTTAGGGAATTGTAATAGAAAATAAAGAGCAAAGGCGACATTGACACGAGCGGTAGGGACGAGGTACATGAGAGAGTCAATGACACGCAGTTAACTCGTGATGTTGACTGTCTCCCCCAGCTTGAGGTCATTCACTGACTTTAGCAGTGTCTGTCCCTGTGGGATCATAAACGTGGAAGCTTGAGGAACACTTGACTGCCATGGGACGAAGCGCTCTCCCAAGCTGTGAACATATGCAGCCTGGTGCACATGCGGTGTCCGTTTTGCGCAGTCTCGCTCAAGTTGAAAAACTTTGGACTGGACCAAAATCAATCATATTTTAAGCTAACTTGAGGAGGGCTTTGGCTCCTTGAACAACAATTTGACTGGGGGACGCGATGAATAGATCATCCACGTACACAAGGATGGCAACAAGTGAGGAAGATGGTGCACTTAGAAACAAGATAGGATCCATGATCCTTCTACAAAAATCCCCAATCTCCAACGTGGATGTGATTTCCTGGTTCGAGCAGCGTGGTGACTTCTCAAGGTCGTACAAGGCCTTGCATAGTCATCACACCTTGTTGGTGCCATGTCAAAACCCTTGAGGTTGAATCATATGCATCTCTTCATCCATCGTGCCATGACGGAAGGAATTTTTCACATCCACTTTCTCAATTTCCCAGTGTTGTTGAGCAACTAAGTTGAGAAGGACTCGTACAGTGGTGTATCGGCCTATAAGCAAAAGTCTCATCAAGATCAGAGCTAGGAATTTGGGAAAATCCCTTTGTTGTGAGACGTGCCTTGTAGTACTCAGCAGTTTTATCTGGCTTTAGTTTTTGACGATGGACCCACTTGGCTGAAACAACTTGTCTTCTAGGAGAAGATCCACAAGGTCATACACACCATGCTCAGCAAGTGCTCTGAGTTGATCGTTCATGGCTGCTTCCCACAAGGGGACTCAGCAGCTTTGCGAGCCTCGTTAACTGGTACGGCCTCTGTAGGTAGTGACGAGAGACCGGCAGTAGGAAAACATTGGAAAATGTATCAAGGGACAAATGCACTGAGAGCACGATGAAACTCATGCTCGACAAAAGAGGTCCCAAAAACAGAGGTTGGATGTATAACCCACACAGAGGACGACTGTTTGGCTGATGTGGTGAGGCCAAGGGTACAAAGCCCATGTTCACCGGACTCTACAATTTGACCTGGAGCAGTAGGACCAATTGTGGTAGTGCTTTAAGAGGTAGAGGTGGTCTTGAGACTTTGTTTGGGAAGGGAATGCAGGCGACCACCACGTATGTAAGGAGAGACCGGACGAGTGGTAGAGGTAGAAGGAGGAGTTGGAGAAGGAGGCTGAGAAGGTGACACGGAATCAAGAAGAACCGGTGTGGGAGAGTCAACAGGAGGGACTAGAGAGATGGGCGCAAGTAAGGAACTTGAGGATGTCACAGGTAGAGGAGGAGAAGCCATAGGCGAGGAAGAAATGGCAAAAAAGGGTGCAGTAGGGACAAACAGGGTTCGGAACAGACGTAGGGGTGGGGTCAATGCCCCGATTCAAGGGTAAAGTAGAGGCAGGTTGCACAGACACAAGTGCAGATACCAGAGGACCTCTAGCAAACTAAGAGATCCGGACAAGATTGGTAGGAGAGGACATGCGGGAAAGGTCAAACACGCTCTATAAAATGAGGGCATCACGAGATTGAATGACATGGCAGCGGGAAGCATCCTAGAACCGCCAAGCTTTGGAAAATGAGGAAACGTGAAGGAAGATGCAAAGACGGCCGTGAGGGGTAAGTTTGCCTTCACATTGATCATTGGACAACTACACATCTGTAACATAACCCCAAACATGCACAACACGCAAGTCATCACGATGACCGGCCCACCGCTTAAAGGGTATGACATGACATGGAAGAGGGCCGTGAGGAACTTGGTTCCACACCCATGTCATGTATGACATGGCTCAAAGGTAAAGAGAGAGGATTGACCTGAGGCCCTAAGAAGAGAGCAGAGATCGTATGTTAGGGTGTGGTTCCAATACTCAAACATTCTTTTTTTGGGGTGTGTAGGGTGCAGACAGTTTCATGCAAACTCCTTGGGGCTTCAGAAAGCGAGAGGTAGAATCGAAAAACTCACCACCACCATCGCACCAAAAAACACGAAATTGGTGGCCGCATGTGCATTCAACCTGAGGAAGCCAAGATTCAAGGATGTTAGTGACGCCACTTTTATGGGAAAGGGAAAAGACCCAACGGTAGCAAGAGAAGTCGCCTGTGACACAGAGCACCTTCCGACCTATACCTCCGAGAAATTCATGAGCAAGAGGACCTATGATATCAACATCTACAAGATCAAGAGGGTGAGAAGTCAGGGAGTCGGAGGTGCTGAAGGGTGAACGATCCATCTTCCCTTGAGAACAGTCAAGACACTATGAGGAACAAGGTGCAGGAAACGTGGCGGTGTCCAGGCTAATTGTAGGTGGTGCACAACACATGAGTGCAATGGTTGTATTACAATATGACATAAGCGATGGCGCAAGAGATAGGTGTGCTCGGAGATGATGAGGGTGTAACGTGGAAAAGATAAAAGGTGGAAGGGGAAGGGAAAGAGAATGAGGGAAACAAAAGAGTTGGCCATATTGAAGCGCATGAAGCACTCCATGACCTTAGCAACAAATTGAAACGGTGCCAAGGCCATAAATAGACGAGAAGTCCATGCCCTTCTCATCAAGGGTAGTGACAGAAAGCAAGCTGACTTCCAAATCAGGCACATACAGACAGTCTGACAAGAGTAGATCACCACCCAATCCAATGAACCAAACGATACCGACTCCTTGGACGGGGAGGAGTTGGTTGGAGCTAGTGTGGATAAAACGGATGGAGCCCACAGGACTGAGAGGCGTGAAGGAGGAATGACAAGAAGTCATGTGGTGAGTGGCTCCTGAACCGATGATTGAGAAGCCGTGCGAGACTTCAGCAAAGGGCAACACAAGGTAGACAATGATTGTGCCAGAGTGAGAGACAGGGTGTGCAAGGCAATGTGGGAGTGTATAAGACTGCCAGTCCTCTATCCATAGATATGCATCAGGCACATGACCGTGAATTCCCCCAGACGACACGCCACGTAGAGCTCCATCCGACTCACAGACAAGAGTATGAGACATTCACATCACACCTTCACCTCCCTGATCACGAAGATGGAGAATTCAATGGTACGCTGCTTGAGGACACGCTCTTCAACACCGCCATTGTTTGGGAGACGATCACTGGAGGGTGCTTCTGGGAAGCTGACACCAACCTGAGACCACGCTGGGGGAGTGTACACAAAGGATGGTGGCCCATAACAGGCTAGTCCCACGGGAGGTTGGGCTGGGTGGGACCCAGCCCCACTCAGATTGCGGCTTAGGTAGAGTTGCAGAGGAGACGTGGTCGGTTACAGTGGTGTTGGTGGGAGTGGTGAGAGATGAGGGGACACCTGTGCAAGCCCAATGAGCATGCATGACCGATGCAAGGCGTGCACTTCGGGGAAGAGTACACAACAGCCCCACAGTTTCAGTAGTCTGCATTGTTGGTGCCACGTCTGCCTTGACCACGGCCCCTGCCTTGGCCTCTTTGTTGCCTCCATGACTATGGCCTGTCCCAAATGTGATGTGGGCCGTAGAAGTCGAGGAGGTAGAGTAGAAGAGGATGAGGAGGAAGGAGAAGAGTGTGTGGCCACAGCAGCCACTGTTGTACAGTGAAGACACTTGTTCCGGAGGTTACTCCACAAGTCCGTGAGGCGGGCAACAGTGAACTCATGGAGTGAGCCAATACCAGGGAGTGAGCCAATTCCAGGGGTGATTCCAGTGGCACATGCACAGCAGCAAGAAGCTCAAGTTCAGTGTGAGAGACATGTAAGTGCAAGTTAAAAAACTCAAGGAGGAGGCTAGCCACAATGGAGAGACACGCAGATGGTTGAACAGGGACGGCTTTGTCAAGCTCACAAAGAAGGCGAAGGCTGGGGCCCAGTAAGCATCAGCAGACTCATCTGTGCACACGCACAACTGGTTGAAGTAAACATTAAGGACACTCTATGCAGCATGGTCAGTTGTTTTTTGTGGTGGTGAATGAGTGCATACGTGCCAATGGGGTCAGCAGGGGTGTGACGCGCAGTGTCAGCATTGTATGGCCCAATGTCGTTGAGAAGATCATTGGGGCCCGCATTGATCAGGGTGCCTACAGCACGAGCAGCCTCAAACTGGAATGAAATGAAAGGTGGAGATGCAGTAGNGTTAAAAAACTCAAGGAGGAGGCTAGCCACAATGGAGAGACACGCAGATGGTTGAACAGGGACGGCTTTGTCAAGCTCACAAAGAAGGCGAAGGCTGGGGCCCAGTAAGCATCAGCAGACTCATCTGTGCACACGCACAACTGGTTGAAGTAAACATTAAGGACACTCTATGCAGCATGGTCAGTTGTTTTTTGTGGTGGTGAATGAGTGCATACGTGCCAATGGGGTCAGCAGGGGTGTGACGCGCAGTGTCAGCATTGTATGGCCCAATGTCGTTGAGAAGATCATTGGGGCCCGCATTGATCAGGGTGCCTACAGCACGAGCAGCCTCAAACTGGAATGAAATGAAAGGTGGAGATGCAGTAGGGCTAGCGGGAAAGCAGTAACTTTGGAGAAGCTCACGTTGATCCCAGGAGCTAAACCAAGTTCCCCACGAGGATAAGGTCATCATTGGTGTGAAGCGTGGTGGAGATGTCTCAAAACATTCTTGTTGTTTAGGAGGAAGAGAGGGGGAAAGAGTGTGTCCGTTGGGAGGATTGCTAGCTGATCCACCCACGGCAATTGTTCCAAGATTTGATGCAGTCCTCCCTTGTTCTCCAACACTCTCAGAGCCATAATTGTTCCCACCTTCCCCAGCATTCGTGGTTCCCACAACCTTAGCTAATGCAGGGATGTAACGCAGGTATTCCATGAAAAGTTTTGCCACCGCCATGGCTATCTCTGTCTTTGCATCTGTTGCACGCTGAAGCTCCTCCTGGAGGTGACACTTGTCAGCCTGAGCCTCATGCAGATGCTGCCTGCAATGACTGAACGATTTCTGTCTTCTCTGGCATGATGTGAGTGCAATGGTGTACAGATGGTTGTATGGACGAGCAGAAGGATAGAGAGGGATGCTCACCACACTAGTTTACAGGCAGAAGGGAGAAGAGCAGCGACACGATGGTGGCATTTGAGGAGCCGAGGACAGAAACCTACACTACCACTGCCACTATGACACATAGTAGTCTGGTCACAATGGCACTAGCCACTGCTACATTTGCGGATGCCACCAATACGCATGTCCTAGCATGATGGGCTAGAGCACAAGGATCTCTTAAGGGGGTAAGTATTGCAGCTACCGTGGATGTGCGGATGGAGCTGACTGCACCGAAGGTAGAGTTTGATACTGTGGCAGAAGCTATGGTGAATGCACGTGAGGCTGCAAAAACCTGAACAGAAATGCTAGCAGCGGCTGTGGAAATAAAGAGTGAGAAGTGGCTGCCTCTCTGTAGGCAGAGGAATCCCTCCCAATGGTAGTGCCTGTGGGAGCCCAGCTGGCTCTGGCTGTAGCTGAGAAGGTAGCAACACCACCTGCTGCTGCATCCAGGACGGTGTCGGCAAGATTGAGGGAATAAGCATAAGCCGGAGGGAGAGGGATGTGTCCAGGCCGCTTTGTGTCGCTGGCTGCACTGGCTGGCAAGACAGAGGTGCTATCAGAATCTGGTTGTTGGTTAGAGGGACACATACGTGGAGGAGTCGAGGGCACAGATTCAATTGTGTGCAGTAGAGAGTCGATCTCGCTATCACATGCCTCCTCCACACGTTGAATACCGTCACGCCAGTGGCAAGAAGACAGCCTCTGCACCCAGAGTGGCTCGTTTTGCTCTTGTCGGTGGCCACACCCACTGGCCATGTTAGTTGGGCGTCTCGGTGCCTTGTGGAACTGCGCTCTCGAGATGATGATCAGAGGGCTGGTCGGTGTTTTTGGTTTCCACCATTAGGTCATGAAACAAAAACCTAGGTATGGAGATGTAGCGTGCGGGTTGCAACCAAGAAAGAAGTAGCTCGTGCCGCTACTCCTGCTCAATCAGATGAGCCCGCGTACATTGGTGAAAAAGAGGAGGTGTAGTGTCACCAGAGGAGTGAGGCCAGGTGTTTTTATAGCACACCATGATGTTGTTGTCACCTCGGGAGAACATGGCCTGGCAGGAGAGTCGGTACTACGCATAAGAGGTGCAGGCGAGTGAGGGAAGTCAGTCTAGTAGGTGATAGACGAGCACTCTGAGGGATGAAGAGGACTGCAGAGATGACCTTAATTGTCTTGCTGGCGCATTTGGTGACACTATGCCGAAGAAGCTATGGTGCAAGACGCACACGAGATGCTAGTGAGTACAGCAGGACTTCACAGGTAGGCTGAGCGGAGAGAAATGCTTCTGAAATGATGATGCCGTCACTTTGGGGGCGACGTCAATGTCAAACTGCGTGACATTGAGGGACATGCTTAGTAGATGAGACCACAACAAGGAGAACAACAGTTGTTGACGGGTCCGTAAGGGCTCTAGCTTGGGGGTAATAGCAGCGATAGGCGACGTTGAATGGCCGTGGCAAGATTCCAAGCGTCCGAGGAGAGACGTGAGGAGGGTAGACACTCCTACTGGTCTCTAATACTGGTAGTTAACTGAGGGAGGCCATTGAATTGCAAAAAAACATACACAAGACATGCAAGAGCATGCAACGAGCCCCACACAGGGTGCGCCATGGAAGAGACCATGATTGTTTTTCCTCAAGAATTTAGGTTCACAACGGTGTGAAGGTGGAGTATCGAGAGCAAGAGACGATCAGCCTGGTGCCAACCCTGCAAGAGGCACGTCAACACCACAATGCTACCTGGGGGTTGAGCCCGACCTTGCCGCATAAAGCTGAGATTGACTACTCACCACGACACATGGCTAGCCCCGACTAGCTACAAAATTCCATCTTCCAAAACGAGATGAGATCTAGATATGGCCCTAGCATCCTATATTGTCTAAGGGCCACAGCTCTCACAAGCAAGGTTACATCAACGAGGAAATTTTGATGTGGTTGTAAGCCACTACTTGAGGAATTGCTCCTGTTGATGGATTGTGAGAGGTCCACCAAGGAAATCTCTATCTTATTGCAGAAGCTTCAGCGCAGTTGCTCACTTAGTCTGCTGAAAAGTGTGGTAGGAAGAAGCATGTGAAGCAAGACAAGGGGCATAACATGTGTGATCGGTCACAACTCAACCACCAAACTGTAGTCGGTCACAACTAGTGGGAAAGCAGATCGTAGAAAGCATCCCGGGTCTGCTCCTATACCTTCTCTCCACAAACGATCATTCCAAATCTCAGGTTTGTCAATTCGAGCCTTGAACTCGAGTAGTTTGTGAGTATCCTCGAGTGAAAGAAATGGCGGTTTGCAAACTGACAAGCGCGAGTGAATTACTCTTGAAAATTTGTGATTGCGCCTTTTCCTTGGCGACGGTCATGGATTGATTTACACAATTTCTTCCATTAAAGGGAAATCTGTGCTTATGCTACACATACATAGTTAAAACTTCCGACAACCATTTCTTAACGATCTTGCTGGCGTCTCCACAAGAGATTTTTAGTGACCTGGACGGCAAACGAGGCTCATCGTTGTCTTCTTCAGATTATTGCACGGCGTGTGTTTCAATCTAGCATGTCATACTTTGCTTTGGCAATGTATTCCTCACAAATTCACATCTATTTCAATTTCACCCTGGATTCAAAAGTGCCTCTGTCTTGACGCTGCCCTTGTGTCGTGAGAAGATTACAAGTAATCGTGCGCTGGCAGACTTTGCCACAGGAAATGGCGGATAAGCGGGAATTGTTGAAATGGATGGCCATACATTAGTGAGTAATTTCACTCTAAAACCTCTGATTATTTTTTTCTGAAAGCATCCATGTTTGGCTCGATAAATTGACCAATAGTCCTAAAAATGATGAATTAAACAATTCCGTCAGACTTCTCTTTGCCACTTGGTCTTTGTAACTTCCCGTGTTATGGAACTCGTTTGAAACTCCATGAATTTTCTGCACTGACCGCATGGTAGAAACATCTCAACATCTACCCCTTCCATGCCTTATTGTATCCTTTCTGTGCCAGGCTCGACCCACGGGCTTGTTTTCGTGTTGAGGTCCACCCCCCCCCCTCTACCCCCACCCGCGTCTCAATCGATTACGGTTCAGGGCCTTTGTGTGACCACATATCTGGCTTTGTCCCGTCACTGCCGCCGTTTCCTCCCTCCAGTGACTCACATGATCGCACAAAACGACAGACAGTTGGATGTAAGGACAGGCGAGCGGTTGGGTCTTCATTCGGGAGCATTTGGGTGAATAGTTGAAGAAGGATTATCTTGAACAGAGGAAGGAATGGGAGGAGGAGAAGGGTGAGAATGGGGTGGATGAAGAAGAGGAGAGGGAGGAGGACGAGGGGATGGTGAGAGAAATAAAGGGGAGTAGGAGGAAGAGGAGTCAAAGGAGGGATCAAGGGTGGAGAGAACATTGGGGAAGAGATGAGGCATAGGGCAGGATCATAAGGAAGGAATGGATATGTAACATGAAGGATAACAAGAGACTTTTAAATGACAATAGAAACATTTACGGGTAAGGAAACACATATGACGGAGTGAGTTTTTACCAGCTTAACACATGACGTGTATAATGCAACAGTAGGTGTACACAAAACGAAAGAGGGGTTGGGAAGATCTATAGGAGTTGCAACATGTGGTTTTGATGGAAAGGGAGGGGTCACGGCACTAGGCTTGCCAGAAGGAAGTGTGGCAACGATGGAAGACGTGGAGGCGGGTGAGGAGATAGTACACCTAGTAGGACGTTGTGCCAAAGCAGAAGAATGCATAAGACAGAGGGGAGAGAGAGGGGGAGAGCTGAGAGAGGGATAGAGAGAGTAAGAGAGAGAGGGAGTAAGAGAGAGAGAGAGAGAGAGAGAGAGGTAAG
Organism: Penium margaritaceum; assembly: GCA_023375785.1. Classification (NCBI taxonomy): domain Eukaryota; kingdom Viridiplantae; phylum Streptophyta; class Zygnematophyceae; order Desmidiales; family Peniaceae; genus Penium; species Penium margaritaceum. The sequence goes on along the minus strand of SZWC01014139.1, from coordinate 57,233 downwards.
AGGAAGATATTGCTAAGAGAGTTAGAAGAGAAAGAGATAGAGATAGAGAGAGGAAGAGAGAGAGAGAGAGAGAGAGAGAGAGAGAGAGAGAGAGAGG